>CM050419.1:21619812-21797435 GCA_027564155.1 Gymnocypris eckloni scoliostomus | reverse complement strand
GTCCTGGGCTCGGCTGCTTTGAGCTGAATGCGCTGTCTGCTCGACCTTGGCGCCTGTTAGTAACAATGTTAGCTGCTGGCTGATTCGATCCGAGTTTTGTCATATTTTGGGATTCCTCATCCACATTCATCAATGCTTCAAATCTGTTCTCAAGATGTATAGGGGTTGTAGAATACCAGTGCTTACAAGTCTTGTCATAGCCGTATCTGGGGTAGAGGATGCTACAGCAGCACACGAGATACTCGTGACAATCTGGTGTCTCGAGAGCCTTTGGGTCTCGCTCCCTGTTTGTGCCATCGATTAGTCCGTCGATCAGTTTCGCTTGTTCCTCTACACTTGGTATAAACTGTTGAGATTCACTAGATTCACAGGACTCACCGGCTGTATGCTGAGGGGTCCGTGGTGACCGCCTGCTGTATGTTCCGTCTGTTTTGGAAGTCCAGCAAATAACTTTGTTTCAAGAACCACAATCCTTTGTAGAAGTTTGTGGCAGTTTGTGCAGCAAGTAGGCATTTTCTCTCATCTGTTTGAATGTAGACAGCTGTATTTATCGGTCTCCGGAATGTAAACTGCTGGCAGTGGAGGCAAAGAGTCCTTTTTCCAAAAATGTGTTGTTTGAGCACTGTGCTGATCTGCTGAAGTAAAAATCTTAGAAAGATCTGAGAAAAGAACAAAAATAGGGAGCAAAGCGCAGAGCAATAGCAAGAGCGTCCGAACGGTAGCAAAGCCGGAAGTAGGAATAAATAAATAAAGGCATGTGCACAAACGTGTTGGCATAATTAAGGACTGGTTTTCCTTTTTATTCTTTTATTTCTCTGTTCCACAAGTGCTGCGAGCTTACATTCAATAAGTAATTTTAATTTTCCAATGTACCTTGTTGGTTTTGTGAAGTTGCACCAGAATAACTTCTCAAGACATGTTGAAAAAGTGATGAACAATGCAGAAAATTAGATAAGGGTTGCATCTTCTGTTTAAAGTTGTGCATTACATCTGTGAATGAAAGCAGATACTTCCTGTGTGAATAAAAAAAAACCAAAAAAAACAAGACAATCACTTTTCACTGCTGGGTCTCACTGTGTTAGATGAAACAAGCACTCAGCTCATAGCTTTTGCCAGCTTTGAAACACTTGTTTGCCATTTTCCTGTTCTGATCTCAAAATGATAGCTTGAATAATTTAGCTCCCTAAATATTGTATATAGTCTTTTTGTCTATCTATTGTTTTCACCTCTTTATTTTGTTAACTGTGTTTTGTCACTTGCCACCCTGTCTGTGCACTGAAAGCTTCTGTCACCAAGACAAATTCCTTGTGTGTGTATGGACACTTGGCAATATCTGATTCTGGCAAGCTGAAGTTGTGTATTAATTTTGCTACTATTTTCACGTTTGCAACAATGGAATCCTCATGACCTCATATATTTAACATATGCCATTTTTTGTGCAAAGAAATAAGTCTTTTGACTTTTGTCTCTGAAGTGGTTCGAATACTGTCAGCATTAAAGGAATAGTTCACCTCAAAAATAAAAATTCTGTTATCATTTACTCACCTTCATGTCATTCCAAACCTGTATGAGTTTCTTTCTTATGTTGAACATAAAGGAACAAATTTTGAGGAATGCTGGGAGGCTATTCAAACAGTTGATAGCCTCCATTGTCTCCCATAGTATTTGTTTTCCTACCTTGGAAGTCGATGCATATTAAACTGTTTGGTTTAAAAATATAAAAAATATCTTATTTTGTGTTGAAAATAAATAAACTATACAGGTTTGGAACAACATGAGGGAGACTACATTATGACAGAAGTTACATTTTTGAAGTAATCTATTATTTTAAATCTAAGATTAATTGAATAGGCTATAGTAGCCTATTGCTGTCCGTGTTGGGCTTATTTATATCAAGAGTGTAGGCTACATGTGGGCAAACACAAAAAATATAACAGTGTAGGCTATTTTATACTTTTATATATTCACACAGACAATAGCCGTTTCTCAATATGCGTTATTGTCTGTTCTTGTGGACTTGTGAAACGTCATTGCCCAAAAACCGCGTCATTTTCAAAATATTACTGCTACCGTGTCATGAAATGTAGTTTTAAGAGTTTTCAGGAGAGAATGTGGTAGTTTAAAAATAAAATCTGCGGTTTATTTATAAAGATAGCGTCTATTTAGTAAATTTGCTATGCCGATTTCGGAGCTCCAGGTGATCACCGCGCGCTCAGTGCTCGTATATCCGTCTCGAGCAGCCTTACGCTCGGTCTAGTCCTTCCGTCATTTGCCGCTGGTAGTGATGAGTGCAATTCGTTTTGGGGTGTATTTAAAACCCCAAACGATATTTTGGCATTCGTGGTCTCATGAATCTATTATTTGTTCCTTTTCATATCGTTTTGGCTGAGCAAAAAAGTTTATGTTTAACTTTATATTTATTTTGAACTTTAACACTGACTTTGTAGCATACGTTTGACGGAATTGTTTGCTTTTGTCTTTATTTCCTCTTAAATAAGCCTCTCATACTTTGTACGTATACTTTTAGAATGGCTATTACTGTTCATTAAAACTGACTTTTTACAAAAAAAAGGCTGAGTTGTGCTTATTGTCGGGCTTTATTATCGATCGCTACTTTCCGGCATACACCACGCCTATCAAGTAAGGGTACTGTTGGCAGTGGAAACGCAAGCTGGATCAGGATGTTCCGTCCCGAATTGTACAGTGCCGTACTTTACTGACCCGTACCGCTCAGTGGAAACGAGTCATATGTCAAGAAATAATGTATGCTTTTGTTATGAATGAGGTCTCTGCAGAACAAAAGTACCCTTGTATAACTGTGTGGGTGTTTACAAACTGCTGGGTGTTTCTATTATGCAATGAAAATGATGCCCCTTATCTGACCCCACCCCTAAGCATACCCATCACTGTGATCGCACCCATTCTCACTCCGCTCTGGAGAAAGACGGGGTCTCGCCACATTAAAAGGGGTCGACAGCAACTGCGCGACACCCTGATAAGGCGAGTAGCTAGTACAGTGGGGTGTAACCTCAGCTTCTTCATCCACCAAAGGAATGGCCTCATGTGAAGCAGCCCTAGGGGCAACACAGGGGAGGCCGCTGCCATGAGGCCCAACAGCCTGCGGCAGGTACCTACAGAGACATGATGGCCTAGCTTGAAGCGGGCCAGACATGTTGTAAGAACTGGTATCCGGGCAGGAGCCAGACAGGCCTGCATCTGAACGGAATCCAAACGAACTCCTAGAAACACAGTTCGCTGAGATGGGAGGAGCACTCTTCTTGGCGTTCATCCTGAGGCCAAGAGAATGGATGTGGCCGAGAACGAGCGATATCCCTGTGACGACTCACTAGCTCCCTGGAGTGAGCCAGAATGAGCCAGTCGTCCAGATAGTTCAGTACCGAATGCCCTGGAGCCTCAAAGGGGCCAGTGCAGCATCCATGCATTTGGTAAACGTCCTCGGCGCCAAAGCCATGCCAAGGGCAGGACCTTGTATTGGTAAGCCTTCCTCCAAAGGCGAATCAAGGAATCTCCTGTGTCTTTGAATGACCTGGATGTGAAAATACGCATCCTTCAGGTCGATGGTGACAAACCAGTCTCCTCCTGGACCTGAGACATGATGGTTCTCATCGTCAGCATCTTGAACTTCCCTTTGTAGAGGGAAAAATTCAAACGCCGAGATCCAGAATAGGCCTCAAGCCGCCATCCCTCTTTGGAACGAGGAAGTAGCGGCTGAAGAACCTCGTTCGACTTCCGACTGCGGTACTTCCTCTATTGCTCCTTTCTGTAGGAGGGAGGAAAGTTCCTGTTGTAGAACAGAGGCCTTGGAGGCGCTGTTTACTACTGTCAGGTGAACCCTGTCGAAACGGGGGGGATTTTTTCCAAACTGAGGAGTGTAACCGGTTCTAATTGTGCGGAGAACCCACAGCGATACCCCGGGTAGACGCTCCCATTCGTGAAGGAAGTGCGACAGAGGAATCAGAGTGTCGTGTAAGGGAAGACATACCTGAGATGCGGTGTCGAGAAGGCCTGGAAGCAGCGGCACCCTCCACCGTGAAGGAGAGCCCTCGGCGTCCTTGCTTGGGATGATGGAGAGAGAAGTGCTGGGCTGACGGATGACTGATACACTACAGGAGAGAAACAGCTGTGTCTCCTAACATGCGGCTCGCCGGCGGCGAATGGACGAGCTGCAAAGGGGGAAAGACAAACGCGTCCCCCAACTGCCAGCCCGAGTAAAAATGAGGGTGAACTAGATCTGCACACCAAGCCTCGAAGGGTGGCTGTGACAGATTTAAGTGAGGAGAGCGCGTTCGGGCGGGCAGAAACGCCACGGGCGGTCTGGCCTCGCCCTGGCGGTGAAACGCTCTCCTCATTCCGACCCGGAGGTCAGGAACGACCGGATTAGCCGGGCGGCAGGCTTGTTGGGCCGCTTCAGGTTAACCCGCTTGCGTGGTTGTTGGCGGGAAGAAGACCGACGGGCTCCCCAAACCATAGTGGGGGAAGGGCGCGTGGCCTGGGCTCCGCCGCTAGGGGGCTCCTTTCTGGGGAGCGACTGTTCCCTAGACACAGAGGAGGAGGGAGTTGTCAAAAACACCTTTTCCTTCTCACGAATCTCAGTCAGATTGAGCCACAGATGGCGTTCTGCGGCCACCGAAGCCGTCATAGAGCGCCCCACGGCACGTGCGGTGTGCTTGGTGGCTCTCAGAGCCAAGTCAGTGGCTCTTCGTAGCTCCTTCACGGCTTCAGGAGTCAAGCCGGTCCCTTCGTCCATCTCCTTCAGGACGTCCGCCTGGTAGGCCTGAAGGATGGCCATTGTGTGAAGGGCCATACCTGCCTGACCGGCCGCGATGTAGGACTTTCCGATAAGGGCGGAAGTGGTCCTACACGGCTTGGAAGGAAGGAGGGGGCGGGACTTCCAAGAAGGAGCCAAAGAGGGTGAAAGATGTGAGGCTAAAGTATCCTCAATCACCGGCATGGCGGTGTAACCCTGCTCCACAGAACCCACAAGGTTGGTGAAGTCAGCGGCCGCCGCGTTAGTAAGGCGGGAGGAAAATGGCTGCTTCCAGGAACTGGAGATCTCTCGATGCAGATCGCTGAAAAATGGCAGCTTCCTCCTTTCAGGCTTGGAATGTGCACCGATGAGGAACCGCTCGTCGAGCTTCGAAGCTCGAGACTCGCGGGGCTCATCGGGCCAATCCAGCGCGAGCTTTTCGGTGGCGCACGAAAGCACGTCCACGAGCTCAGAGTAGGCCGCTGAAGGCCGCGCCTCCTGGCCGCTAGGCGGGAGTGTATCTGCTAAAGCAGGCCCGAAATCCTCGGAGTCGGAGGCTGCCGTGTGCAGAACATCATCTAGCCCAAGGAAACAAAATCACGTGCCTTCGGCTAGGAAACAGAAAATCATGCAAAAATTGACCGACGATTACGCACGCGGCGCCAGGAGAGGGAGGGAGAAAGGCGAGGCCTGTCTGCTCACTCTCCATCTCCTCGAGCTCGACATCCGAACCCCAGCTCGCGGCTCCACAAAGGGGCCGCGATCTCACGAGGAGCCGCGGAGGTGCTCGGCGCTGGGAAAATGGAGGATTCCGTTCATAATCCTCAAGCCGAGAGCGGAGGGTTATGAGACGGAAATCGCCGCAAATTTTGCATTTTGAGGTCCCATAAACCGTTTCACGTGCATGCGAAACCCCAAGCACTTAATGCACTTACTGTGTGGGTCTTCGCGAGCGATGAAACGCAGCAGACGGCGGTTGACAGCGGCGAACTCCATGGCACTTCACCGCGAGGAGAACAAAGTTCTACTGAGGCAGTCACCGTGCAAATGGATGATCGCAAAAAGGTAGTTGGGTCAGAAATCGCAACAACGAAGGGCAATGTGACCGCTTCGTGAAGGCAGAGAAATCTGAGGAGTGGATGGCACATTCGCCAGTATGACCTGACGACGTCATTGCGTCAGAGATGGCGTCGTACCATCAGCCAATGAATTGGCGTGATTCTATATGGGTTCAGACTCGGTCACGCAGTGGGCGTTCCCGATGCGTAAAGCTACGCAGCGTAGAGTTTCCTATGAAAGAGAACATAGCTGAACACTCGCCTCCACACAGCTCTCTCAAAGGAGAAAAAAGACGAAAGGGTAAGAATGCGACAACATTTTTTGAAATCTTTTCTGAACATTTAGTGCTTACCTCTCAGTTTTTATTAATCTGTTTCTCAATAGAAGTAATACAATAATATATTGTGAATTAAGTTACATTACTACTGTATCTTGCTAGTTAGCTAAGCATAAAAGAACTAAGATGCTAAACATATTTATATTACAACTTTGGCATGTTGTAGCTTGTAGCTGTTGTTTCTAAAGCCTGTTGTTTCTCATAACAAATGCAATACAGATTAATAAAAAAAGTCATTATTGGCCTTGTAATGATTAATAGGCTAGCCTTATTATAACAAATGCTACAGTTAAGAACTATGGTACTTTTTCATAAGAGCAAGTAACGTTACAAGTCAGAATCGAGAGCCACTGGGTTCTAATGATGAGGGATGGAAAAACCTTCAGATATTCCAATGATGGCATATATGAAATCATTAAGAGCCTGATGAACTGGTAAGGAGTAAGAAATAAACAATATAAATATAAGAAAATTTTAAGTTAGATTGACTTCCCATGGCGTGTTGAATTAGAATATTCTGTCAAACTAGCCTAAGTGTCTAAATCAGGGGTGGGAAACGTTGATCCTGGAGGGCCACTCTCCTGCAGAGTTTAGCTCGAACACTGAAAAACCCTGGAAAAAAATAACCTAACTGCATCCTGAAGACCTTTATTAGCTGCATCAGGTGTGTTTGATTAGGGTTGGAGCTAAACTCTGCAGGGACACCGGCCCTCCAGGATCAACGTTCTCCACACCTGGTCTAAATAATATAAAATACATTATATATCCTATGGAAACAAGTAATTGTTAACTAGCCTATTACTTTATTGCAGTTACGCAATCAACCAACTTTGCATGTGGGGTGTATAGCACAAAAGACCATTTTACAAAAAATAAAACATTTAAACAAAAAAAACCACAAATAAATAAACTTTAAGAGGGAGCATTAACCGGGGTCCACTTCAACCCCCCAGTTTCCAAACCAAAACTACGCCCCTTGGCTATAATAACAAATAAATCCTCAACAAACAAAAAGTAGATTACATTAGATAAAGATTGATTAATATGTACAGAGTACGGGTCAAATGTTTGGACACGTTACAGTTTTGATTGTTTTTGAAAGAAGTCTCTTATGCTAATCAAACTATACATTTATTTGATAAAAAAATACAGAAAAACAATAACATTGTGAAATAGAAAAGTTAATATTAATAATAATAATACAATAACAGCATTTATTTAAAATATACATCTTTTGTATGCCGTTCAATTTGCAATTCAGTGGGTCAGTATTTTTTTAAAGAAATTACCACTTTTATTCACAAGTACGTATTAAAATTATGCTGAAAATTCAGCTATGACTCACAGAAATAGATATTTAAAGTATGGTAAAAAAAACAACAACATTATTTAAAGTTTAACAATAGTATAGTTATTTCTGTATTTCTGATCAAATAAATTCAGATTTGATGATCATAAGTGACTTCTTTCAAAAATAGTAATGTGTCCAAACTTTTGGCAGTTACTAAGTAAAAAACAAATATGAAATGTATAAATAAAAAGGTCACATTTTTGGCTAGGGCCTCCAAATGTCTAGAAGCGGCCCTGATTTGGGCTGAATTTGGAGCATGTGGGGGGCTGAGTGACGTCATCGCCTATATTGCAATGTCTAATATTTTACTTTACTTTAATTTTAGTAATTTAGCAGACGCTTTTATCCAAAGCGACTTACAAATAAGAAAAAAGTAACTAACTATAATTTAAAACTCTATAAATACTATACATACACACATTTAAGAAAATAAAAGAAATTAAATAAAACGGACAAATGCATACAACAGCATTTCAAAACAAAACATTTAAATGAAAACAAAAAATAAAGCTACAAACTATTCAAAATATTAAAACAACAAAGGCTATGAGTATAATAAAGATTCTAACATTTCACAAAGCCAAACACCCATATATATATATATTTTTCATTTCCATGTATGTTGAAGTCACGTTACTAAAACAACTCAAATTAAATAAAACTTAAGAAAATACCTATAAAGACATAGTAAATTTTGGCATAATTTAACAAAAATTAAAATAGATCAAATGGCAGTAGTTTATCAGTAATCCTAAAAAAACATACACTGCCAAACACACATGCTAACAAACAACAACTTCCTTACACATAGTAAGAATTGGTTATAAAAACTGAAACAGAAGTGAAACAAGCAGTAGGAAAGAGGATAAATAAAAAGCGATACTTACATCCCTTGCCGGTGTCCCTGCCCAGGGGAGTCGCACGGTAGATTCGATGGTCTTTTTTTTTTTTTTTGGGAATTTTATTTTTGCTTAGAAATACAAATGTAACAGAACATATGCCAAGGAAAAAGAGCCAGGAGTTCAAAGATAGCCAAACAATACATAGCAATTACAAATCAAAAAAGAAAGAATGAAGAAAAAAATAAGTTAAATGAAAAATAATGGAGATAAATAAATGAGAAAAATTAAGATAAATAGAATGGATAAGCAGATCACATTGCAACTAACCTACTCTTCCCTCAAACAAAAAATTTCAAATACAAATTATATAAAAACACCAAAAAGTGAGCATACATTTAATGTTTTGATTGCCTTTTTGTTATAGGAGGTAGCTAAAGATTTAATGTACATTTTAATATCTTCTTGAAAGAAAGAGAAGTTCGGGGTAACTTTCATAACCTTGCATTTGTGGATAAAATACTTTGCAAGCAAAATAATTAGATTGCAGAGAAAGTAAATATTTCCATATTGCTTCTCAGAAGTGAAAATTCCAAACAAAACATCCTTAAAGAAGAGCTCAAAGTCATTGTGTATGAAATGTACAATGAACTGGCAAATGTCTTGCCAAAGTTTTCTAGTATGAACACAATGCCAAAAAAGATGCAGGACAGTCTCTGGTTGAGAGTCACAAAAAGTACAGTTCACATCTATGCTTAAATTGAATTTTGACACAATAAAGGTTTTAACAGGATAGTACTGATGAACAAGCTTAAAAGAAATCTCTTTAACCTTATTTACCAATAAATACCTGTTAGGAAGTGTCCAAAACTTTTTCCACAGAATATTTTCAACTGACCTATTCCATTTTGAAACAGCTTGAGGAGTGGAAACATAATCATTAAGAAAAAGAAAGCGAATGTTTCTGTTATTTTTCAAAGTAGATTTAAAACATATCCCACCTACGTATGTGTCAACTGGGTCTGGGAGAGACATTTCAGAACTCGTCAATGCACTGTTATAACCTTTAAATAACATAATTACAATTATTCGGGATAGCACCAAATACAACGGCAAATTGTTTTGGAGTAACAGGAAAATTATAGTGAGAAAGAAATTCTTGATAAGTAAACAAGTAACCATTCTGATGAAATAACTGACTAACCCGATTGATACCATTCTTAAACCAGTTCTCCAAAAATAGGGACTTATGTTTATAACAGATATTCTTATTATTCCAAATGAAGTAATTTGTTGGAGAAAAATTGTGTTTGAAAATCATAGACCATGCTAAAAGTGCTTGTTTGTGGAAATTAGAGAGAGCAACAGGGATCTTCTCAATACTGTAGTTACATAACAATAGAAAATTCAAACCTTCCAACTGTGAAAAGACGTATTCTGGTATAATATTCCAAATACTGGATGGTTTTTTCAAGTAATTCCTTAACCAGTTAATTTTAAAAGTATTGTTCAACGTTGCAAAATCAACATAATTAAGACCGCCATTACTGTAGCTGTTGCACTGTTAGACTTTGCTGTAATTTTACAGTTACTTACTGTAAAAAAGTCCAGTAAAATACCATATATATGATTTACGGTTAACTACTGTAATACGACTGCATTATGGGTATTTTTATATTAAGTTTACAATAATTTACTGTATATGGAATTTGCAGTATTTTGCTGTAATTTTACAGTTATTTACTGTAAAAAGTCCAGTAAAATACCATATATATGATTTCTGTTAACTACTGTAATACACACTGCATTATGGGTATTTTTATTAAGTTTACAGTAATTTACTGTATATGGAATTTGCAGTATTTTACTGTTTACACAAAAGCAGTAGTGCTACTGTAAATGAAGAAGACAGGTTTCTTGAATGTGCTGCAGACATTTTAATAGGCCTAAAACATTACATTTACATTTAGTCATTTAGCAGACACTTTTATCCAAAGCGACTTACAAATGAGGACAATGGAAGCAATCAACAAAAGAGCAATGATATACAAGAGCTATGACATCACAGAGAGGCTCAAAATCACTCTCCAGAACATTCTCTTTCACCGTTCCTGGCTGGTGGAATGATCTTCCCACCCCCATCCGGAATACTGGATCCCTGTCAATTTTCAAGCAACAACTGAAAACTCATCTCTTTCAACTCTACTTGACTACTTAAAAAAAATAAAAAAAAATAATAACTTTCACTTTTTCTAAACCTTCATCTTTCTCTTAATCTTTCTCGCCTTCCCTTGCTAGCTTGTACTTATTTGAACAATGCCTGAGACTTGGTGTTATTGGCACTTCCTCTGTCTGTTTGCCTCTTCAAGATTAATCGCTTTATGTACTCCCAATTGTAAGTCGCTTTGGATAAAAGCGTCTGCTAAATGACTAAATGTAAATGTAAATGTAAATGTCTCAGTTAGCTTTAGGCAGTACACGTAACAAGGTTTTTTTTATATATAATAAATAAAAGAAAACCGATAGAGCAGAAAAAGAATAGAGCAAGCTAGTGTTAGAGGCATTTTTGCTTTTTGTTAATTGTATGACAAAACAAAAGAAAACAGAATACAAAAAGATTAGAGATGCTACTGTTAGCTTTTTTAAAGCATAGAATTAGAATAGAGATTGCTAGAGTTAGAGGGTCAAATAAAGATAGAAGAGATGTGTTTTTAGCCGATTCTTGAATTCGATCCAATTCGATTTCAATTGATTCTTGAAAACATCAAGACAATATGCACATATTGGCCTATTAAAATGTCATATGATAATTGTGACGAGTGGGGCGGGGCCGAGAGCCGTGGGAATGGAGCGAGGCCAGTGGAGTAATTGGTAATGAACGACACCTGCACCACTCACCGGTCTCGAGTCCCACGGAGGAGCTTCGGAAGGGTTAAATGAGGAGTGACAACAATGGAAGAGGAGAGAGGACCAGGCCTGGAATTTTAGTTGGTGTTTTGTGTGCGGCAATCGTCCGTGAGGGGCTGCCGCTTTTCATTTGTGTTTGTTTATTTGATTATTAAATGTGTTAAATGTTCGCCGGTTCCCGCCTCCTTCTTCCCGTATCTACTAACTGAGTTACAATAATGTTTTATAGTTTATAATCTTGTTCGAAAGAAAATCATGAATCTGCATTCATTTTTCTCATTTTAAAATTAATTTAAAAAAATCACACACCCACACACGCATTTTCTATTAATATTTATAATAAATAACGAAATAATAATAAACAATAATAATAATAATAAATCCACAATTGGGTTCCCGTTTTCAAAATAGGCTATCGGAAAAAAAAAGACTGGTATAATTTAATTTATTATTTGTGTAATGTCATGGTAATACACAAGTGGTGATACAAATGTAATTTGTAAATTATTAAAAACAAATATATATATATATATATATATATATATGAACTTTACTTACACATCACAAAATTTAAACTGTTACTCAGTGCAAAGCCGCGCAACAACCTGGCAGAGGTTATATAAACTGAGGTTTGTGTCCAGTGCAACGGACGTCCCTTATGAATGGATCGCCAGACGCCAGCTGCAGATTTTCCTGAGGTAAGTAGGCTACTTTTATTTATGTTTACAAACTTTCAACAAACTTATTTTATTCGTTATTTTTGATCGTAAAAGCATTACCAATATCAATTCAATAAAATATATGAAGAAAGTAAATAATAAAATCGAATTATTGGCTATGACAAACAGGACTGTTCGCTTTCCTCAAAAACTGCTGCTTTATGAAACCCATTAAATTGTCAAACAGTTGACTGACTGCCTTTTCCAGTAGACGCATCAATGTAATATTTACACGAATAATGGTTTTCCGCCTTTTTACGGCCAGTTATGGTGTAGGCATATTTTACTAAACGAATAACGTTGCCGTTAAATGTGTGTAACGTCCGTTTGAAGTAGCGCGTCTCAAAGGCTCTCTCTCGTGCGCCTTAACCCCTTGCTGCGCTCTCTCGCACGCCGTAACCCCTTGCTCGCTCTCTCTCTCTCTCTCTCTCTCTCTCTCTCTCTCTCTCTCTCTCTCTCTCTCTCTCTCTCTCTCTCTGTGCGTCTGCTCTATTCAGGAACACACAAGTTCAAGTTGCTTTACTGGCATTACATTTTAATTAAAGTATTGCCAAAGCATTTGAAGTATGTGTAAAATACAGAATATATTTACACCACCAAAGTAATAAAGGAGATAATAAATGAGTACAAAATAAGAGAGAGAAAAAACAGCAGACAGTATCTCTAACATATACATTACTTATAGCAATTCCAATTAAATGTAATTTCATGAAAAATTACAAATCATTAAATAATTAAGAATCGTTCTTTATTATGGCTTCTTATTTGTCAGAAGGAAGGTCTCAAAGTCAGTGCATTTACATTTTCATAGTAACAGTAATTAAATTGTACATGCTGTTGTATGCTAAATATTCTCTTCTATCTTTTCTTTCAGTGTTGACTGTCATCTGATTGTGTAAGTGATAAATTTAGCAGTCAGCCTAGATCTGTGACTTATCATGTTCATAACATATGGTGATAGTCAATAATCACTGATGAAAATTATGTTTATTCTTTCTCTCTCTTTTGCTTTTGTGTCAGTAGGCAGGCACTACACCCTAAAGACTCTTTTAAGGGCCACACCACTGAGCATCTTTGGCTTTGTAAGTATATGTTTTGACTTACTATCAGATACAGTATTTGACATTAGATTAACTGCATGTTATGCAACAAATAGAGTCATCAGAAATGTATTGTAAAGACATTAAAGAGATGATCAAAAAACTATTTTCCTCTCTTTTGCTTTTGTGTCCGCAGGCACTACTTACGAACCCAAAGGATCTGTTAAGGGCCACACCAGAAAACAGAGAGAGAGAGTAAGGAATAGTTGGAGAAACGGACAAAGGTGGACCAACACATCCACAACACGTCGCAAAGCCACCAGGAAAACATTTAACAAAAAAACAGAGCACATGCAAGTATGTACAGGTGCAAGTATTGCAGCTTGTGTTTTTCAGATTTAAGAATTTTCTGCAGTCATGTGAAAAAACATCAGCACACAGCAAACCATAGGTTTGCTTGTGGAAATGAGCAATGTCCTGCTTCCTTTACAACTTTTTTTGGCATTTAGATCCCACATGCACCGAAAACACAGACATTGTTATATATAGTCAACAGAATGTCTAACCATCAAAAATACAGTTACAATGTTACTAAAAGCAAAAAACACTTTTACTTAGTGTACCTTTAACGTCATTGTACATTCAGGCAATTAATGGCGTTTTCTGACAAGGATGTGCAAAAAATCTATACTATTTAAACAGAAACAATACTGGCAATAACTGCTGTTGCACAAGTTGTTATCTAAGTTGTTACATAAAGTATAACATAACGAGATAAACTAATTTCTCCCTCATTTTCCCTCTGTTTTGTTTCAGATCAGCCATCAGTGTTTTACCCGTATGGTGGCCAGCCAACTGGGATGCTTTGTTCATGTTTTTTGTTTAGATATTGTCATGATTTGTTGTTATGAATTCAGTTATATAGCCATCAGTGGCTTACCAGCATGGAGGCAGCCAACTGGGATGCTTTACATGTATGTCTGTTTTTTTCGTTGTTAATGAAATTTTAACACATTGTTATGATTTAAATGATATAAATTCAGTTCTATATGTGATTTGTTATGAATTTAGTCCTATATATAAATATATATATATATATTTGTAATGTTGCATCACAATGATTAAATAAATAAGTAAATAAAATAAATGTAATTGACAGTGACAGTGAATAAAAATATACTGCTGTACATTGACTCAAGTTACTTCTTTGGAATTTATTAAATTCAATAGCATTCATGTAAAATATTCAAAATAAAGATATTGTATAATAAATATTGTAAAACTGCTGTAGCAATATACTGTAAAACTAAGTTGCGGTAAGGGTATTGTACTGTAAAATGATACTGCGGTAAGGGCATCATACTGCAAAATGAAACTGCGGTAAGGGCATCATACTGTAAAACACATTTACAGTTAAAGTACTGTAAAGGGACAGTTACAGTAACTTACTGGCAACAGTGCTGCCAGTAAGTTACCGCAAAAATACAATAAAAAGTCTAACAGTGTGGATAAAACAGATTTCTTGACATAATGCGTCTTATTTTTCCATACAAAGTTACATAATTGTTGATCAATCTTTTTACATATTGCTTTATCAGGTTCTAAAGAGATGGCTGCATATGTTAGGCGTGAAATGCCTTCTGCCTTGGAGAGGAGAATCCTTCCTTTTAGAGACAAGTCTCTCTGAAGCCACTGATTGAGTTTTCCTTTAGTTTTCTCTAAGATAGGCAAGAAGTTTAAATCGCACCTAAGTTTTGGATTTTTGGATATTACTATCCCAAGGTAGGTTATTGTCTCTTTGACTTGGATATTACATATACTGGAAACAGAAAATTGCTTAACTGGCATTAATTCACATTTGTGCACATTAAGAAGAAGCCCAGAAGCATTGGAGAACAGTTTAATAGTATTTAGAGCTAAGGGAATCTGGTCTGAATTTTTTAGGAAAAGGGTAGTATCATCCGCCAATTGGGTGATGATGATCTCCCTTCCCATGACACTAATCCCTTGCAAATTACTATTCTTAATTTGATTAGCTAATAATTGAGTAGTCAATATAAATAAATATGGCGAAATGGGGCAGCCCTGACGTATTCCCCGTTGCAGATCAAATCTTGGAGAGGTCCCATATTTAAGCTTAATTGAAGAGTTACCATGAGCATATAGAGTTTTAACAGTTTTAATGAACAGGTCTCCGAAACCAAATTTTTCTAAAGTTTTAAATATAAAGCCATGTTCTATAGAGTCGAAAGCTTTGTAAAAGTCCAGAAAAAGCATATAACTATCATCCTTCACTAACTCTGAATAATCTAACAAATCAAGAACCAACCGAATATTATTTGAGATGTGTCTGTTTTTTAGAAAGCCTGATTGTGTTTCTCCTATTATGTCCTGTAAAATAATTTTTAAACGTTTTGCAAAGATTGTAGCAATAATTTTATAATCACAATTTAAAAGACTGATTGGACGCCAATTGTCTATTAGTAATAAGTCTTTTTTAGGCTTGGGGATGAGAGTTATTAAACTTTGAGTTAGGGTAGGTGGGAGAGATTCCACCCTAATGCTTTCATATATAATTTCTAATAAAAAAGGGGCCAAATCTCGTGCAAATTTTTGGTAAAATTCTGAAGTAAGGCCGTCTATACCTGGCGATTTATTAACCTTTAAATATTTGATTGATTCAAGGATCTCAGCTAATGTGATGGGACGATCACAAAATCTTTATCAGAAGCACTAATATAATTAATATTATCTATTGAGTCCATAAAGGATGTAGTGCTGTCATAAGAAAATTGACTGCTATAAAGATTCTTATAGAATTCAGAACAATGTTTGCCAATTTCTTTTGGGTCTTCAGAGATAGAGTTACCGATTTTCAACTGATGTATATTATTTTTAGTTAGAGATTTTTCCAACCTAAAAAAGTAAGCCGAATTTTGTTCTCCTTCTTCAAGCCAGCGTCTTCTGGACCTTACAAAAGCACCTTCTGCTTTTAGTTTATAAAGTTCATCCAATCTGTACTGATACTCAACAAGACTATTACTCTCTTCCACAGATAAGCTATCAGGACTTTTAGATGACAGGTGTGAAATTGTAGAAATTATGTTCTCTTCTTGTGCTCTGTTGAGTTTAGCAATAGTACTACAATAACTTCTGAAAAACTTGCCCAATTCAAATTTAAGCAACTCCCAATGTTTACAATAAATCCTTTCTGCTTTAGCTTTAGTCCAAAATGAATGAATTAACTCCTTTACCTTAAGAGTAACGGTTTCATGTTTGAGTACAGAGCTATTAAGTTTCCAGTAGGAGTTATGAATTTTAGAAGTAGATATTGGCAATAAATCAATATGGATTCGTATTGCTTTGTGATCGGTTAATGGGGTAGATAAAATATCAGTATTCAGATTATCTTCAAGTGTACGGGAAACTAACCATAAATCTATTCTCGATTGCTTAGACCTTGAGTTATTACACCAGGTAAAGGCTCTTGTATGAGGATGCTTAACTCTCCATGCATCAATCAGATCAAATCTTTGCATTAGCATGTTTAGCTTTACATTCATATTAGTACAAGAACCAGGAGGCCATCTGTCAATCACATTATCTAATGTGATATTAAAGTCACCACCTAAGAGGATATGTGCATCAGGGAATTTGGCTAACAAATGAACAATTTTTTCTTCTAACTTATCTAAAAGAACATCATTCTCTGTCTTTAAATTGTACCCATAGATATTCATAACAATGAAATTAAAGTTCTGAATTTGTATAACATGACATATAAAATGTCCATTAGTGTCAAATTCTGTATACGGAAGTTTGCCAGCAAATAAGTTTTTGAGTGTACAAACACCTGCTGACCGTTGAGAAGCATGAGAACAAAAAATGTCATTTCCCCACTGAGATTTCCAAAAAGGCACATCCTCAGAGATGCTGTGAGTCTCTTGAAGAAAACAAAAATCTGTTTTGTATTGTTTGGCAAATAAAAAAATGGCTTTCCGTTTTAAATTGTTCCTTAGTCCCCTGGCATTAAGTGAAGTTATAGATAAAGACATCGATGTAACAAGATTTGAAAAACAAAAAAACAATGAAGTCACTTGAACAAGTTCCTTAGAACAAAAGCTTAAAGACAGCTATAACCCGTGGAGAGAACATAGTGCTGCATCAACTATGACTACTTTGGACATAAATGGCCAAATATAACTTTGGCCATCGACTCATAGCATGAACATATGGTCCTGGACAAAAAGGAAGCCAAGAAAGAAACAATTTGTTTCTAAAGAAAAAAAATGTGTACATAAACAGGAAACCTTAACTCAAAAATGAGATCAATCAACCTGATGGAAAAATCTCCTTTTTTTCCACGAAAGCACGACCGGCTACAAAATAGGCATTTTTTCCTGCTTTCCGTGCCTCATCTACTAGTGGCCACAGCTTCATCCTGCTTTCTCTGTTGGTTTTACAGAGATCCTCTCTGAAACGTAGACCTTTTTCCCGTAGATATGCGGAATTTTTGGCTGCCACCCATACTGCTGCTCTGAGTGTACGCGAGGAGAACTGAATGATTACACCGCGGGTATAATTTACTTTCTTCATTCCAACACGATGCACTGTATCAATCACATCCGGAAGACGATCACTGTATTCTGGCAGTAAATTCTGACAGATGCGAATCACTTCTTTCCTCACATTATTCTCATCTATGTTTTCTGACACGCCCTGTAATTTCAGATTCCAGCGTCTAGAGTACCATTCCAATTCAGTAATGTTTGACTCCAAGACGTCGATTCGCTTACTCTCCTTCAAAAGTGATGACTCGACCTGGGAAACTTTGGTCTTCACCTCATTCACGTCTTCACATACAGAGTTCAGCTTTTCTTTCAAACCAGCAATGTGAGAAGTATTCGCTGCAACCATTGACTCCAGCTTATCAGACCTCATGTTGATTAGCTCAGAAAGTTTCGTGATAATGTTGTCAGCGGACTCACCACGGCCTTTTTTGTGGGGAGGCTTCAGAGGAGTTGAAGGAAGCGAGGGGAAATCTTCCACTGACAACATCGAAAATTCCATCTTCTCTTCAGACCCATAGAAGTCGTGACAATTGTCAATTAAAACGTTGCAGGCAGTAGCCGAGTTATCTGTCGTCTCCGTGTCAGCAGTCATTTCTTTTTTCTTCGTCGCAGAATTCTTTCTTTTCTTATCAGCTGACATGTTTCTGGACAGACTGTGGTGCACGAATAGCACTTAATAACCAAATAAAATGTAGATTGAAAAAGAAATGTCCGTTTTATTCCTCAGATTCAACTTTGTTGATTGGCACTATAACTCAACACTTGTGCTCACGGCGCCATCTTGCGCGTCCTTCCGATTCGATGGTCTTTACACTCTTCGGTCTTCACACAATGACGTCTTCACATGACGGCTGCCGCGGTATAAGAACCTTTTTAAACCCATCTAACAAATCACTATTTGAATTCAGCTGAATACACTTTACTGTATGACAACAAATGGCCAAGCAAGCGCAAACACTGACAAAAGACTGTAACGAGTGAAATATGATGTGGCCCCTTTAACAGAGGATCATCATTCTGTGAGCAGTCTGCAGACGCATGTGCCACGAGAACTGCATGTGTGCGGGTCCGATGGTTTTATTTTCATATCTGTTGCTCATTTAAGTTTTCTTCAAATAAGTAACGCTGTTGACCGAGAAATAAAGCTCGAGATGTGGAATGCAACCTGTGTGAGCTTCGACTGATTCTCTGCAACCCGAGTTAGGCGAGCTATCCTTTACATTCATCCTAGCTCAGAGTGTTACAAGTGGCGCCCGAACATTTTATCTCTGGTCTTGGATCTATGGTGTGGTTTACACGGATGCAGAGCCGTTTTGTGAAGGACGATGCCGAGACTGCCGTGAATTGCCAGCCAACTTGTGTGAGTTTGCAGATTGCACCAGGCCATTGTCAACGTGTGTGAGCGAAAACAGCCTGACGACGCGGCGGACATTTTGTGTTACAGTCGGATGAGAGGGATTTATCTTCACGCGGATTTCGGTGGACACTAAAACGATCTTCCTATGATTTACTGTACAGCTCGGACTGTGGTATGTTATGGTAATCGGAACCTTGACGGTTTGTGAACTTTGACTGCACTTGCCGTGACTTCAGCATAGTTTTCTACATCCATTCGCGGGGATTCAACTGTATGTTCTAAATAGATCAATTTTGAACTGAAAGCGTTTACACTGGATTTATCCTCGAATTGAACTGTATTTTGAGTCATCGTGTTATGATTTGAACTCTTCAACTAGGTATGATGACAAAATTTTCAAACACCCCTAAGCTCAAAATGGATCACATGACTAGACAGAGCAGAAAATTCCCTTTACGAGGACACCTGGATTGTGAAAATCAGTTGAGGATTGCGAAAGTTATGATAGTTATAATAACAGGGAATATATTAAAATAGTATACATTAATTACAATAGAAGTCATGTGACTGAAAATGCTTTTTATTCACACATTTTTGCTTGTAACTTCCTCATTTTATCAGATATTTGTATGAAATTTGAATAGAAGGTAGAATTTTGTTAGTTCTTTCAAATTAAATCATGAAAATGTACTGTTTTAGCTGAAAATGGGCATCAGACCCATGGTACCTCACTGAAAACAATTTTAATGAATAAGCGTTCATTCATATTCAGAAACATTTATTTTCAGAATACAAGAGAAAACAACAATACACCTCAATATTAATTGTTAATTCATACAAGTACACAACAAATATTCATTGTGATTAACAAAAGTACAACTAACAAACATTCAGTTTTTTTTTTGTGCCATTTAATTTATGTTGTACAATTTGGACAATGATTGACCACACAACCTTAAACCAGTTACGCTAAAAATACTAATATACATTCATATTTATAGACATCCATTTAAATTATTGTAACTTTTTTGTATCTAATAATATCTCTTGCAGTTGCAGTTCTGCTGGATTCTCCAGCTGTGATGTAAAGATACAGAATATGTTCAATTTGTATAAAATGAGGAGACGGTACATCACAGTACTTGTCCAGGAGGTGCTGTGTGTTGGGCCCCTTTCTCCTTTTCATAATTAGCTGTAAAGACATAACATCAAATATTAGGCTAACAAGCCCCTCAACTGTACATACATTGATTAACATTGGATTTCCCTAAAATAAGCAACATGGCTTATGTGTTGCAGGATACTTTGGATAAAAGAGTAAACAAAATTAACAGACGACAAGCAAGCATAACTTTTTGATCACATTCATAGATCCAATGCCACTTTTAAATTATGTGCACAGATTTGCTGTATTCAGCTAGAGGTTACATGAAAAAGTGCATAAAAGATCTAAATAATACTATGCTTGTTCACTTTTTCATATCCACGTTGCAATTGCCCAGGCCTCCTGTCATATCAAGTGTTCTTAGCCTATTAATTTAGACAGTTACAGGCTAGTCCTCAGTAATCTAACTCGAAGTGATGTAAACTATGTTACCATTTTGACAAGTATGTCAGATAAACCATGATATACATATTAAACTACATAGCATCAGTAATAATTTCAAGAAAAACACAGTGAGAATGAGTTAAATACAGACAATGTTTTTTTTTTTTGAACGATGTTTGCAATGCATTCGCTAATCTACCCGCCACAAATGTGACTACCCAATTTCCGCGATTTAGTAAAATACTTTCTCCTCTATGGATTTCGATGGAATTTCGTCAGTACCAAGATAAATCCTATGTATTTATGTCCACATACCTTTCATTAGTGTCCAAAGCTTAGATGAAGCCCGCCAACCGGTTGAAAGCCACGCAAATCTTCCGAAAGTCGTGGTGACCTGAAAACACCTTAGGGCTGAAATCCCGAAGTGTCCAACGCTGCAGGGGTTTGCACTCGATGTAGTTACCGTCGTATTCAGGAAAACATACTCCCACCGGGCGGCCAGAAGCAGATATTAAATGACACACACATTAACAGTACCACGCAGTTTGGAACACATTGTTGAGACAGAATGTTCGCCGCGAGTGGTTGCTATGTCATCGTACCTACTTCAACGTTCTCAGCTGTGTGGACTGAGTTTGCTCGTCAAAGAAAGATAAGTGTAAAAAAAAGATAAAAGCCAATGTAGACATTTAAGGACGTTATCCAAGTGTTTATATTTAATTTGTTACTCTAATATTCCAGAGCAGGACATTAATTCAAGTGTAATTGATTTTAATGATATTGCTCTAAGTCATTGCTTTGAATTTCATTTTATTTTGAAGTAGTTAATTTAATTACAATGAGGAGACGTATTGATGACATGACTGACTTAACTGACCATTCTCCACACATTGAGTATCCACCCAGACAGAGGGCGCCGGTATCGGCTAATCGTCTGGAGACGCAGGTCGATTCACTGAAAGATGAAGTGGTGATGTTGCGGAGATGCCTGAATGAGTCTCTCGACTTACAAAGAGGTATTATTGACCGCTGCACACAAAACTTGCACATGCCTACTTCATATCAGTTATCTCCACAGGTTAGGCCTGTTGCTTCTTCTACCCCTCATGTCCAGGTGCCAGCTGTTCAAATACAGGGACCTCAATCCTTTCAGGCTGAGACACACACCTTTATGGAGAATATAGTAGGCCTGGCTCAGAGCTCTCTGGAATTGAACAACGCGACCAGAATGCGACCAGAACTCTAACTTCAGTACTACATCAATCAAGACTGGAGCCTCCAGTATTTATGAGTGATGGAAAAGTTCAGCCAGATGACTGGCTCCTGCTTGTGGATGCTTATAGAACTTTCTTGGGTTTGAGTGATGCTCAAATCCTGCTCGAATTAGCTAAAGAGCCCAGGAAGTGGTTTACAGTATATCCGATAACCAAGAGCGTGTCTGGAGAGGTATTCTTGACCATGTACAAGCCCCAGGAGAACCATTTCCAACATTTGTAGCAAACTTGCTATCTGAATTCAAGAAGCTCATGTCTCCACCACCAGAGCAGGAACAAATTGATCTTATCTGCAAGCATGCACTGGAGCGATACAGAGTTGCACTATACGGCAAGCAAATTACCTCAGTAATAGACCTTTTGATGTGCGCCCACGAGCTGTACTCTGCTCTTGGCCCTGACTGTCGTAATGAACCAGTGGTACAGAAAAGCAAACATGTACGAGAAACTTACTGTTTCAAATGCTCCGCACCCGGCTTCACATCTAGGAACTGTCCAAACTGAAACGTGGTACACAAGCTGAATCTTTTCCGGCCACCGAAAATCAGAGCAATATTAATGTGGGGATGGAAGCTGCAATATACATGGACAGAGGGCAGAACAACCAAAGCTCAGTTCGGCAGAAGGTAAACTTCAAAGGGGGGAGGAAGTTTCACAGAGGCTATCCTCCCTCCAGAAGATAAGTGTGGCTCAACCATGTCTTATGTCCCCACCTGAACCGCTTGTGCTTGGTCATGTGGAGGACCGTACTTCTCCTTCATTTTGGAATACACCATTTATTATTAGAGTCAACCTCTGTAACAAAGCGGTGGATGCAGCTCTGGACACAGGTGCCTCACTTTCGGCTGTTCGTACAAACATGATTTCTGATGTCTTGCAACGTTCTCAGGAGGTTCAGCCTTGGACTTTACCCCCAATTCAGCTTGCTAATAGTGCATCTTGCAGTCCTACTAGTATCGTCTGGTTAAATATTGGCCTCAAAGGACAAAGTTTCTACCATCGGTTTGTCATTATCCCTGATCTTTCTTCTCCACTCATCTTAGGAATGGATTTTATGCTGCGTGCATCAGTTAGCATTCATATCCCATCAAGAACAGTGACCTTGGGTGAACCTACTCCTCAGGAGGTTTTGAGTGAGTGGGTAGATGCACCTGAGATTGAAAGCTTGATGTTCTTGAATGTCAGCCAATCCGCCTTGGATGAGAAGGTGGAGCTGGCTTGTCTAGAGAAGGAAAAAAAGGGGAAATTGTTGGACCTTAAGGACTTCTTTAGCTTGTTTGATGGACACCTGGGTCACACCTCATTGGCAGAGCATGTAATCAGCACCGGTGATGCAAAACCTGTTCACCTCCCGCCATACAGAACATCACCAGCTAAAAAACAGATCATAGAGGACCAGATTCAGATGATGCTGGATGAAAACATAATCGAACCTTCTTCTAGTCCATGGCTGCGCCTGTGGTAATTGTCAAAAGCCATGTGGAGACCACAGGTTTTTTGACTACAGAGGCTTGAATCACCTAACGTTAAAGGATTCTTACCCACTCCCCAGGATCGAATCATTGGATTTCTTGGCTCGTGGAAAATTTCTTACCACTCTTGATTTGGCTCGAGGGTATTGGCAAGTGTCAGTGGAAAAACATTCGAGAACAAAGACAGCTTTCGTATCACACTGTGGCCTGTTTCAGTTCAAAGTCCTCCCTTTTGGGCTTAGCAATGCCACATTTCAAAGAGTAATGAACAACGTCCTTGCTGGGTTAATTTATAAGTGCTGTGCAGTGTACTTGGATGGTATAGTCATCGCTTCTCCAACCTTTGAGCAGCACTTAGTAGATCTTCGAGAAGTCCTTTCAAGACTTGAGTCAGCTGGTCTCACGCTCAAACTGAATAAATGTCAGTTCTGCTTGAGTGAACTTACCTTCTTAGGATACAGGGTCACACCTGAAGGTATTTCTCCTAGCCCGAAAAAGGTGGAGGCAGTCACTGAGTTCAAAACGCCAACGGATGTGAAACAAGTGAGGGGATTTCTTGGCCTCACAGGCTATTACAGACGATTCATTCCAAATTATGCACAGGAAGCTGAGCCACTTTTTAAACTCACCAGAAAGGAAACCCCATTCAACTGGGATGACAGTTGTCAGGCTTCAATGGATTACTTGAAAAACTGCCTCACATCTGAACCCATTCTGTGCCTCCCAGATTTCAATCGTCCATTCTTCATCCACACTGACGCATGCAACTTGGGCCTTGGTGCAGCCCTGATGCAGAAGGATGACTTAGGGCGAGATGTAGTTGTGGCTTTTGCGAGTAGAACTTTGCACAAAGCTGAAAGGCCGTACTCGACTCCAGAGAAAGAGTGTTTGGGAGTGATTTGGGCTCTGGAATATTTTAGGCCTTATGTTGAGGGCCTTCATGTAACCATTTATACTGACCACAACAGCCTGGGGTGGTCGCAAGATGGTCCTTGCGCCTACAGGATTTTGATTTTTAGCATCGTCCACAAGCCAGGTATTCAGAATAATGTTCCAGATGCTCTGTCACGCAACCCACTGCCGCATAGTGCTGGCCTAGGGCTGGGCGATAATTCAATAACGATAATTATCGCGATATAATTTTCCTCTAAAACGATATGAAAAGTTCAAAATTTTCGATATAATGTTTATGCGCCAAAAGCGGAACGAAACCACGTGACTCATTTGAATCGCGCCACACGGACCGCTTATCCGCCGGATCACAGTTCAAACTGCCGCGGCACGAGCTCACTAGAGCAGATGCGCTTACTCGGTCACGTGATCACTAAGCGCTGCTGTGAGATCCAGTCAGTAGGCGCTGTTCAGAAGCGGCGCTGACAGAATGGTCAGTGTAAGATATCAAAGTACCGCGAGCCATTCGAAATCATAGGTTTCATCTGCTCTTATCACTCTCGCGGTACTTTGATGTCATACACTGACCATTCTGTGCAGCGCCGCTAAGTCGAACACGCCTAATGTGAGAACACAACGAACATGAGAAACACTGTGCAACGAGACAGTCAGAAGGCTTTTCAATATGCACATCGCCATTATTTACCATGGATTTACTGTAGTAACATTCACTGCACCATGGTATTGTGGCAGAAATGTGGGATATTCACATTTAATATTATTCCAGGAGTAATGGTATATAATTATAGTAAGTATGTGTGGTTAAGGCAGCTATAGCATGTGTACATTATAATGAATGGTTTTAGACTACTGTCTTTCATACAAATAGACTACTTAAAAACCATTTAGTTATATATTGACCATGTTATTGAGGTGCTATATGTGTGGTTTTAACTGTTTATCATTATTTAAATTTATGCTACTATGGGGGACCAATGCTTAATAAAAATAAAACTTGGTCAGAATACATTATACTATATAAAACTGAGGTTGCTACAGATGTTACTGATTTTGATAATGAACAAAATGTAACTGTGCATCCTAACTCAAGGTAAACGATCTATATTTCTAAGAGACAAAAAGTGATATTATTATCATTAATATTATGAGGCAACCCAAACCTATTTCTTGATTTTGAAACAATATCACTAACTAAACAATAGAACGTGCAGAAACTAAGAAATACATATCTATTTAGATAATTATTGTGTTAAGGAAAATAAATGGTCTGGTTTCTAAAACTTTCACTTTGGAGCAAAAAATCTGGCTTTAAACTTGAAAGAAATAAAGATTTGACATTTATCGTGATAATTATCGATATCGACTGATATGAAAATAATTATCGTGATAATTTTTTGGGCCATATCGCCCAGCCCTATGCTGGCCCCATTCACATTTTCCCAGTGCATGCAATCATAGGTGGTTTGGATCTACGCAGTCTCTCCTCGTTCGTGATCACTGACAGAGAGCAATTGAGGCAGTTGCAGAAAGATGACCCAGTGGTCGGAGATCTCATCCGAAATTTTGAAAAAGGCGGCACGGATGAGGAACATGTTGTTCAAGACGGTCTGCTTTATTTTCAGGACCCCAAAGTAACCTGTGGTCTGCATCCTATGAAGCAACTTAAGCTATTGGTCCCGACAGTTCTTCGACCAACTGTGCTCAAATACTATCATGACCATCCTACTGCTGGCCATCTCGGTGTGACAAAAACTCTGGCCAGGCTGAGGCAGAGGTTCTTTTGGCCAAAAATGGCAGCAGACGCGAAAAGATACGTTATCTCATGCCCTGTGTGCCAGTTAACTAAACCGAGCCAGAGAAAACCGGCAGGCCTAATGGTTCCAATCAAACCACTAAAGCCCTGGGAATACACAGGAGTGGACTTTGTGGGCCCGCTACCTCGTACTCAGAATGGCAATGAATATTTGATTGTCTTTGTTGACTACTTCTCTAAGTGGGTGGAAGTAAGTGCAGTGCGGTCAGCGACGGCTCAGGTGGCAGCAAGTAAATTCCTTGTGGAGATTTTTGCCCGCCATGGCACACCCACTTATCTCATTTCAGATCGGGAATGCCATTTGTGAGCAAGCTCTTCAACACGTGATCGCTGCCCTTGGTACTGAACACCGGTTGACAACGGCGCATACCACCCACAAACTAATGCAACCCAAGAGGGTGAACCGCATTGAAGACTGTCATCCGTGCATATGTTGGGGACAAGCACACTTCGTGGGACAAATATCTTCCACAAATCTGTTTCGCTCTTCGTACTGCACCCCATGAGAGCACTGGTCACTCTCCAGCAATGCTGTTATATGGCCGTGAGTTGGAGACGCCGCTTGATTTGATAACCCAACCAAGTGCTACGGGAGTAGAAGATCCTGACATACTGTACCCTGAGAGTTTGAGAGCTTCCCTGCAGGTTGCTCACGATCATGCCAGAGCCACTCTGGAGTGGGCTTTAGTGGCCCCATTGACATTTTTCCAGCGCAAGCAATCATAGGTGGTTTGGATCTACGCAGTCTCTCCTCGTTCGTGATCACTGACAGAGAGCAATTGAGGCAGTTGCAGAAAGATGACCCAGTGGTCGGAGATCTCATCCGAAATCTTGAAAAAGGCGGCACGGATGAGGAACATGTTGTTCAAGACGGTCTGCTTTATTTTCAGGACCCCAAAGTAACCTGTGGTCTGCATCCTATGAAGCAGCTTAAGCTATTGGTCTCGACAGTTCTTCGACCAACTGTGCTCAAATACTATCATGACCATCCTACTGCTGGCCATCTCGGTGTGACAAAAACTCCGGCCAGGCTGAGGGAGAGGTTCTTTTGGCCAAAAATGGCAGCTGACACAAAAAGATACGTTATCTCATGCCCTGTGTGCCAGTTAACTAAACCGAGCCAGAGAAAACCGGCAGGCCTAATGGTTCCAATCAAACCACTAAAGCCCTGGGAATACACAGGAGTGGACTTTGTGGGCCCGCTACCTCGTACTCAGAATGGCAATGAATATTTGATTGTCTTTGTTGACTACTTCTCTAAGTGGGTGGAAGTAAGTGCAGTGCGGTCAGCGACGGCTCAGGTGGCAGCAAGTAAATTCCTTGTGGAGATTTTTGCCCGCCATGGCACACCCACTTATCTCATTTCAGATCGGGGCATGCCATTTGTGAGCAAGCTCTTCGAACACGTGATCGCTGCCCTTGGTACTGAACACCGGTTGACAACGGCGTACCACCCACAAACTAACGCAACCGAGAGGGTGAACCACATTGAAGACTGTCATCCGTGCATATGTTGGGGACAAGCACACTTCGTGGGACAAATATCTTCCACAAATCTGTTTCGCTCTTCGTATTGCACCCCATGAGAGCACTGGTCACTCTCCAGGAATGCTGTTATATGGGCGTGAGTTGGACGCTGATTTGATAACCCAACCAAGTGCTACGGGAGTAGACGATCCTGACATACTGTACCCTGAGAGTTTGAGAGCTTCCCTGCAGGTTGCTCACGATCATGCCAGAGCCACTCTGGAGGCAAGCCATACAAAAAGGAAACATTATTATGACCAGAAGCGTTGCACAGCCTCCTATGCTGTGGGTGACTTGGTCAGAGTCAAGACCCACCCCAAATCTGTTGCTGATGCAAACTTTACTGCCAAGCTGGCTCCAGTTTATGCTGGGCCATTTGTCATCTCAAAAAAACTGTCAAGTGTCAATTACAGACTTTCAAATGTAGACACTGGGGGAGATGCTGGCGTCTTTCATGTGGTGAATCTACAGCCATTTCATTCATGGGGCACAGCCATGACCAAAACAAGTTCCGTTGACAATGTTGAAATGTCTCTGCCTTGGAATGGAGACACTACCTCCCAGATGGATGGGGAGAGATCTGTTGATGTTGACCAGAGGTTTAGTCCTGACTACTCAAACAGACTTTCAGTTAGTCAGTCGGATGGTGATGTCCCAGAACATTTGACAGAATATTTACTTGACATTGTTCCAGACAGTATTGACGTGGGGTCTGTCTCTAAGTTACATGATGTGACACCTGACTTGAGTAATACTGCAACCCTGCCCACTGTTTCAAACCAGGGTCTGGGTCATTATGCACTGAGACAAAGAAGAGTCCCTAGAATTACGTCTGACTGGACAAGGAATAGGTGGACTAACCCCTACCATACACAAAGACTTGACTTGCATTAAGGTCAAAAGACAAAGTTTCAGTGTTGTTTAAGAGTGTTAATTGTTCTGGCTACATGTTCTGGTTCTGTTTCATTGTTTGCATCTGGAAAATTTGTGCATTCCACTTTTGTATTTCTGTTATAATTTTGTTTATTTCCAAACTAATGTGCACTGTACTAACATGTATGCTTGTACTATTTGTGCATTATCTATTCCTCTGCCCTTTTAGATTTTCATCTCAGTCATGTATGAGGAGTTGGTAAGTGGAAATGTTTCTTTTGCTGTGTACGGCTGAGGGCAGCCTTTTTTTTGGCCGGTGGAAATCTGTAACGAGTGAAATATGATGTGGCCCCTTTAAGAGAGGAGCGTCATTCTGTGAGCAGTCTGCAGATGCACGTGCAACGAGAACCGCATGTGTGCGGGTCCGATGGTTTTATTTTCTTATATGTTGCTCATTTAAGTTTTCTTCAAATAAGTAACGCTGTTGACCGAGAAATAAAGCTCGAGATGTGGAATGCAACCTGTGTGAGCTTCGACTGATTCTCTGCAACCCGAGTTAGACGAGCTATCCTTTACATTCATCCTAGCTCAGAGCGTTACAAGACGCTATACAGTACGAGACCAAACGCGATTTCAGCAAGTATCAACACAGAAACTTTTAAAAACAGAAGCAGCACAATCTAAACTTTTACCGGCACAAATCAGCACAAACGAAGCACAAATCAACGAGACTATTTTGGGGGAATTTGGAGCATGTGGGGGGCTGAGTGATGTCATCGCCTATACTGCAATCTCTAATATTTTAAAAACAGAAGCAGCACAAATGAAACATTTACCAGCACAAACAAACAAGACTATTTGGACTGAATTTGGAGCATATGGGGGGCTGATCATAGTGACATTGTTTTTTGCACATCTTATTGTTTTGCACTTTTTATTCCATTGCACATTTTACTCTTATTTCTCTTTTTTTACCATATATATGCTCTTGTGTTGTGTTACTTTTATATAATTTTTTTTTTATTCTTTTGCACTGTCCACTAAGCGGACCTGATTTCACTTCTGATTATACCCTGTATAATTTATTATGTGACAAATAAAGAAACATTGAACCTTGACATAGAAACACACACACACACACACACACTTAAAATGATATGAAAAACAGATGATTTTAATCAAGGTACAGGTTTGATTTTAATCATAATGTAACATTATTGAAAAACTGATTTTTTTCAGTTCTAAAAATGCTCAATTTTGACAAAGTATTTTTATTGTTATAATAGTTATTTCATAATATATAGATTTCCAAGTGAAAAACAACTTGTGAAAAGATATCTTTCAGTTGGTCAAATAGCAAACAGTGGAGCGCTACAGCCATCTACTGGTACAAATTATATTTTTATTTTAAAACTGCAATTTCAAAACAATGGACAAAAACTTTACACTAAACCATGTCAAATGATCCATATTATCCCCATGAATGAAAGTTAGAAATATGGGTCTTTTATAAAGTACATTTGACATAAATGGCAGTTTTTTTGTATAAAAACCTATTGAAAAATATTTATTTGTATAAATTCAAAAAATATCATACTTCAAAAACTGCATTTGTTAAGAAAAACTTTTCTTTTGTTTTTGTTGTTGCCTAAGTGTGACTGTTTTTTTCACACTAACATAAAATCAAGATATCCTTTTTTTTTTTTTTTGTAGATCTAGAAAATGTTGACCACAGTACAAAGTCTCATGCCATTTGGACAAAGATAACTTTTTTTTTTTTTATTCAGCAAACGTTGTTTGTGGGTCAAAAAGACCCCGAAAAACGCACATCAAATAAACACTAAAATCTGAGATGAAAAAATAACTTAAGAGTAATAATTTTGCTCAAATGGTTAAATGTTCAATAATCCCTTCCAAACTTCTTTGGAAAGGGGATCTAAGGGAAACTGAGCCCATGTCTTCATACTGAGGTCAGCAATGCCACCTTCTGACTTAACCAAAAATGTTAGATATGTTTTGTAGATTAAAACCTGTGCCCAGAATGACAAAAATATGTGCAAATACATTACACTATGTGTTCCTGTAATTCATTAATATATCTATGGAGCACGGGTTTGGTTGTAATGCAGGCTCAGTTTTAAAATGTCTAATTTTTAACATCAATTAACAATACTCGTGCACTGAAAAAAATGGACATAGCAGGTCTTTTGAAATTACACAAATGAAGCATGTATATACGACACAATTATTTTATATTCCTGTTGTGGACATGCTTTAATCAAGTAGATTTCAATTGTTCATTTTGAGTGTTGAATGTACACATTTCTCTCACATTGATTGAATCTAAAAGTGAATGCCATATAATTAAGTTTTGACACAACCGGGGCACTCCGGAACAGATTGTGGCGGTAATGCATCAATGAAGAATGATGACAAACTGCCGTAAAAGGAGAATCGAGCCCTAAATTGCGCCAAAACTGGGAAAGATTCAGCAGCCAGCAGTCGCCTCGTTTCGCCTGAGACGAACACCGATGCACTTTAAAGTAAGTTCAGCAAATATTTTTTTTTCCTCTCAAGCAGAAGATAATTCCACTATAGAGATTTGTACAGTGTAGAACAATTAGTCAATTTATCATTAAGTCAACATAGGCCTAACGTAACTGTAACCGGTGGCCAATATTCAGTAGGCCTTATGAAGCAAAACCTATAAAAGTATTGTAACTAAATTTTCCACAGCTTTCCAGTATGTTGAAACTTTGCTGGGTTTGCAGTAACTTCCATTGAAACTTTTATGGGACACGCCAGTCACGAATGTCTAGTATTTATTTTTTTTTAGCTCATTTTAAACATGGGTGATTTCATTGCAGGCGGCGTGGAGGCGATGCGAAGCTCGTGCACCCGGCTTCCACGAGCAGATAAAATATTTTTTATATATTGAATATAAATTTAATTAAAAAATACTTAATTTACAATAGTCCCGGAGCCGATTATAACGATTTTCATAATCAGGGCTGATAAAGGGAGGGAGGCGGGGATGGAGTCCTATTAAAGATTTGTTCAAATTGAATGGTTCATGAATGACACGTCACAGTATTTTTCTTATATTTGTCTAACTACTATTTCATTCTGTCTTTTTCCTGTCAGTGTCTTTCCTACTTAATTTGGAACGTGTAACATTGTAGGAACCATGATATGTTCACAGAAATATCTCATGGCTGGTTCATACATTTATCCCTCCTACTACACAGCTACTGACTTAAGAAATCTGTAATCTGACAATGTACAAATTTTGTAGCTTCAACTAAGTAAACATTTTATAACTAATAATTAATTTATAACTAACAGTTAGTTTATTGCAACGGTCTACACTGTAAACCCTAATAAGTTGAGCGTACTTTAATGATTTGAGGAAAGTGATTCCCTCAGTTAAATTGAGTAATGGTGTCTAACAAGACTTAATGTATCAAGCACTGAAAACTAAAAAAGCAAGTAGATTGAATTCAAAATTTCCAGTTTATTTTTGTTGCGTTCATATTAATTGTTGCATTTACTTGTTGAACAAGCAATAAATAATTAACTCGGTTATTAAACCTAAAGCTATTGCTTAACAGCATGTTAACCATATTTAATCAATGAACAAAATACAATTATATGTGACCCTGGACCACAAAACCAGTCATAAGTGTCAATTTTTCGAAATTGAGATTTATACATAATCTGAAAGCTGAATACATAATATTTCCATTGATGTATGGCTTGTTATGATAGGACAACATTTAGCAGAGATATAACAAAAAGAAAAGTTGATAATTTTGTAAACATTCTTTATCATGACGCCTCTTCCAGTCCTTTTGTACAAGTACAGCACCCATCTGCCAAAGCTGTTGTATGAGGAAAACACTTGTTAACGTTGCAAATAACAACATAACACAAATAACACAAGGCAGTTTATAAAAGTCAAGTCACCTTTATTTATATAGCGCTTTTAACAATACAAATTGGAACAAAGCAACTACACAATATCAAAATAGGAAAATTGTCTAAAATGTAAAATGACAAGTTTTAACACTCACTTTTCAGCTGAGGGCATTTCATTATTGAATTTAGTGATGGCATCGTCCAGCTCAGTTCAGTTAAAATAATATCTGTGCAATGAAGTCGATGATATTGCTGGAAATGAAGTGTCCCCAAATAAGCAAGCCAGAGGCGACAGTGGCAAGAAGGAACCAAAACTCCATCGGTGACAGAATGGAGAAAAAACCTTGGGAGAAACCAGGCTCATAATATAAATATAATAAAACTGCATATTTTAACATCTACCTACCGATTTAAAGGGATAGTTCACCCCAAAAATAAAAATTGTCATTAATTACTCACCCTCATGTCGCTCCAAATGTGTAAGACATCAGAACACAAATATTTTTTATTAAATCCAAGAGCTTTCTGACCGTCCATAGACAGCAAGGGTACCACCAGGGTCAAAGCACAGAAACGTAGCAAAGACATCGTTAAAATAGTCCATGTGAAATCAGTGGGTCAACTGTAATTTTATGAAGCAACGAGAATACTTTTTGCACAAAGAAAACAAAAATAACGACTTTATTCAACAATTTCTTCTCTACCCTGTGAGTCTTTGATGCGCATTCACGAGAGTACCACACCGCATGCATGTGCATTCCTCAGCTTGAAAACAAGACTCAGTGCATCGGTGTTCTACATCAAAACACCGGCTCCTGCATCAGCAGCTACACACATGCACCGTGGTACTGTTGTGAATGCGCAGAAGAAATGGTTGAATAAAGTCATTATTTTTGTTTTCTTTGTGCACAAAGTATTCTAATAGCTTCATAAAATTACATTTGAACCACTGATGTCACATGGACTTTTTTTTAATTATGCCTACTACGTTTCTGGACCTTGAACGTGGTAGTGCTGTTGCTGTCTATGCAAGGTCAGAAAGCTCTTGGATTTCATCAAATATCTTAATTTGTGTTTGAAGGTGAACGAAGGTCTTATGGGTTTGGAACAACATGAGGGTGAGTAATTAATGACACAATTTTTCTTTTTTTTTCAGTGAACTAACCCTGCAGCCTACTTTTCACGATAAGTCTCCCACTGGTCTGTCAGCTGCTGGATGCACAATTTCCCAGTCAAGTGTTAACTGTTTTGCTTAAGCGCCCACTCTGGTGATTATACAGAAAAATATTAACTCAAATATGTACTCCTTGCAAATAACAAAAGTAAAAAAAAACATTTGATCTACCTTCTAATTTAACACTCCTTTTGTCCTGTACGGGCTCTCAGCTTCATGACGAGTCTCTCTGCCTATGTGAGGGGGAAAAGTCTAGATTTAACACAGCTTTTAAATATCTAAGTGATTAAGAAAACGTGTATACATATTTTATCTACCTACCAATTTAATTTTCTCCTTACTGTACAGAGCCGCTGTGTAACGTAAGTTCTTCTCAAAGACCAAGTATTTACCGCCTTGTTACCAATCAGTGCTGTTGTCAAGCAGAAAGCATGACCAGTCAGATGAAGCAGAGAGAGCTAATTATTTAAATTAATTGTAATTTTGTTTTCTGAAAACTTTAACTTTTTAAATTTATATAACTTTGCTGTGAGATGTTAATTGAACACCTGTTTTGAGTTATGATGCGAAAACACAGCGTTTTAAGTATTAATTTGATAACTTGATTTCTTTGGTAATGACAACATTAGGGTTTATAGCATATAAAAAAATAAGACCATATAATTCTGTGATTGACTAGTCAGGATTCAGTACACAAAGCATTGTAACAAGTTATAGTCCAAAAATTTTACATTAGTTTATTATAAACTAGATAACTGTAGACAGTCCAAAGTCATGTTTCTAATTTACTATTTTAGGGGTTCTGAAATATTTTGTACAAAAATTAATTAAAGCCACTTAACTTTTTCTATATTTGGTTGACTGCATTTAATTGATGAAAGACTGCAATGTCAAGTCAGCAATGCAAGAACTGTTGTTTGTGTGTGAAGTGCTTGCATGATCATGATCTTTTCATCATGGCAGTGGAAACAACTTGATACTCGGTCATACAGATAAAAGCAAGACATCATTTAAACGTTAAAGTGTCTTTTGAACATCTTTCTGGAGCACATCACAAAATGTATCCAAAACACAGCAAATACTTGATGCACAGACATGATAAATAAATATAAGAATATTTAAGTGTCTATGTTTTGATTATTTGACATTTAAATGCATTAGGCCTATATAAATCACTTTGGAATAAAAATCACAGTGTGTTTCAGATGAAAAAAGCATGATTTTGTAGTATTGAAAATATGGTTATAGCAAATTAATTTGCAGGCCTTGCTGTTGGTTGAGGACCCCACTTTGAAAACCCCTGGGTCTATTTGACTAATATTCTACTGGTCTCTATACGTTGTCTAATTTAAAATGTCTAGATCTATGCTGTCATTATAGCTGCTTTTCATGTTTTTCTCAATAGGTCTTTGTTAATAGGATTTATTTTCATAAATTTTCCTGTATTTGTATTTTGTTTTTTTGCAGGGCATGGATGAAGCCTGCATTGGTGAGGCCATTGAAGACACCACTGTTGGAATTTATGTTCTCAAACAACATGCATCTGATGAACTTGAGGATGCTGGTGATGTCCTTGAAGGCATTAAGGAGTTGCAATGTCTTGAAAATGTACCATTAGCTGTTGCTATGCTGTTTGGGCTGATGTATGCCTTAAACCTCTGCAGCCCTGCTGACCTCCACTACACTTTTGAGGTAGTCCAAAATATTTTATGGAACTGGATGGAGACAAACTTTCAAATAAAACACTCACTTTAAAGAATGTGCTATTTCAGTGAAAGGATCAGATAGGCTGCACTGCCACAAAAAAAAACTCTATCTCAAGAACTGTCCTTCCTTTTTTTTCTTAATTTGTTCAACTGTGTGATTATTCACTTTGAAGAATCCATTTAAAACCGTTTTCAGTTTATCCGTTTTTATTACATTTTAAAGACAACTGTTGTATTCTGTATTGGCTTCTGTGAATGCTCTTCATTCAGTATAACAAATTTACATTTATTTGCTAATTCCTCAGAAAGATAACTTGAAGGATTGCTTATATATATTTATGTTTGTAAATTGACTTAGAAAATAGTATTTTGAGCACTCTGAAGATGCATGGTTAACCATGGGAGTAAACTGTAACAAGCTCTAGCTCTTTCAGCTTCTTCATTGTGTGCCATATTTGGATTATTTCAGTAAAAGTTTTTTTCTTCCTTTTCTTTGGAATGCACCGTTTGTACTAAGTTTACAGTTTGTATATGCACTTTAAAAATCCAATGTGACAGTTAATGTTTTTATAAATGTCTTTGGTGTTCTTAATCCATTCTGACCACAGTTAATAGTACGTTTATAAGTGTCTTAATTTAATTTGTTCATTTCTGTTCTTAATCCACTGTGGTAATAAATTTGAAGTATGTATATGCTCTGCTATTCAGTGTCAAATGTTATGCAGGGTTTCTTCATGAATTGAGTTCAATGCAGTTAATGCAGAATTTACATTAGTTTTGTGAAGGCCCCTGAAATTAATACTAGATTTATATTATGAATCCTGTTCTTTATCCACTTTGATACATTTAATGTATTTGCTGATATTCACTGTAAAATGTTAATACAATGTTTCTTCATGTATTTTGAGTAGAGTCAGTGCACTTAATGCAGTCTTTATATTACTTTGAATCCACTCTGAAAAGAACTGTTGTTTGCATTGTGAATTTGTTTGAATACACTGCTGATACAGCATTTAAAGTGTTTTTGTTTTGATTATGTAAAATCCATTTATTGCAACTGCATTCAAGTTCTCCATTTAATTTTTCAAATTTGCAAAGTTTGACAACTCAGTACAACAAACTTAAGTACCAACTCTTACTTTTTGCCTTTGTCAATGCAAGTATGCAGTTTTACTTTGATAGATTTATTTTTGCATGATTTTGTACACACACACACACACACACAGCTCTACCTGCCTGGACATGTCTAGTACATTTGGATGTAATTTACTTAAGCAAGTATGTTTACACAATTATGGTAAATATTTTGGTTTGGCAAGCAATAATTATATGAGAAAAAGAGGAAAATTATGTCAGTTGATCGCATACTGATCATGTGGGACCGATGTACACAATAAAATTAAGTAAATTCAAAGCATTCAATTAAGTTTTTCACTTTTTTTTACATTGTATTTTACTACCTTAATGTATGAATGTATAGACTTAGGTTGACACACTGTATTTACAATGTAAATTTTGTTTTTCAGCTTCCTTTAGATAAACACTTCCACCTTCCACTATAGTCACAGAGAGCTGCAAAGATGGTGTGTGTTGTGAGATACAGTTTTCTATTGATCTGTATCTGTTTAAGAAGCACTTCATGGGCAGACACAATTATGAAAGGTATGAATGTGTATATGAATTTAGCTTTCCATTTCAGCATTAGAAATTTTACTTTCATGGATTATATTTCTATGCTAGACCCTGTAGTAGAAAATGTTGTGGTCTGCATTCATTAAGAAAATAAATGTATGTACATGAAATGCTGTAAATTATGTTTCTTTGTGTGTTTTCTTAATTGTGTCTTTACTTATTACAACAAAAAATATTTCAGATGCAAAATAGCCTGCAAAATTAAGTGTTTAAGGAAAAATTCTCATTAGTTGTTTTTCTTAAACATAGTTACACCTTTAATTGGAGCTGTTGGTAATGAGATCTACATCCAGTGTGCTGTTGATAAAACCCCTCAAGATGGGGTATACATGTACAAACAAGAAGGAGCAAGTAAGCAGGAAGTCTTCTACTATTACAAAGACACTTTTACCCCTAAATCAACAATTTACAAAGCCAAAGTCCATGTAGATGGAACATTTCCCAACCTTAATGTCACCTTCTCAAATGTAAACACCACAGACATTGGGCTGTACTGGTGTGAATTTAATTTGAAAGACAAAATTACAGTTGGCATGGTCACATGGTTATGGATAGGTAAGTGTGTCTTACACTTTATGTAAATAATTTAATTATCAAACATAATGGATTTATTGTGGTCTATATGAATGTAACACATGCATTTACTAAGTAAACTTCTATTTAGATGCAGAGATTGAGAAGTACAATCATTTTTTTGATTAATATTGAATGAAAAACAGGATAGATCTAATTCTCTGGTCTTGATTTTCTATTCTGTCATGGAAAAAAACAAGAAGAAAAAGTAGAAGAACAAGGAAGGAGAAAAAAACATGTGCCCAGTAGATGTTCCTCGTGCGAATATCTTAAATGCTTTGAGTGCTGTCATTTTGTTACTGTGCATAATTTGTTTGGTCTTTGTGATTTTGAAGGTAAGTACACACACACACACACACAGTTGTTTCTGTGAATTGTAGGGACTATCCATAGACTTCTATTAATTTTATACAGGCCAAACAATATTTTACATCCCCTAACCCAACCATAAACCTACAGAAAAACTGTTTGCATTGTTACACTTTCAGATAAACATAATTTACTTATTTATTTATTTATTTGTGGGGACCACAGGCTGGTTTGATTTGTTGCTGAAAGCAACAATTATTTAGCAATTCCAAAACTCTGGAATGATTTTATATTTACATTTAAACACAATTTAAGACTCTACATTCCAAATAAGTCTTAAAATGAGTTAGGGCGTGTTTAAAGACCACAGGAAACATTTGAAATGGTGCTCAAAAACCAAGTGGCTCTACAGTTGTTCAAAGTTTGCTTACACAAACTATTAGCCTAACTATTGATATTAAGCACCCCCTCCCCTCTCACATTCAAGATTTACAGTGTTCTGAATTATCATGTATTTCTGGTACATTGTTTTCAATTCATGAATTTTTCCTCAGGTAAGGGAGTGTTGGAAAAACAGACCATCAAACCACCCTCTAAAAGATTATGAATAGATGAAATGGAGCAAAATATGGATGCCCAGGCCAACGTAGACATTTATCAACCCTGATGATCAATAAACTTTGATAAATACCTTTGATTGATAATGAGTTAAGTTTTTTGTTACTCTGTTTTTTGTTTTGTTTTATATATGCAACACTTTTCAAATGGTTTATTGCTTTGTATGTGTTTATTCACATTTACCTTATGTATTCCCATTGGTTTCCCTTAAACCTTATTTCAATTTCAGAGTTCGAAAGAAATCATACTTTTCATTATAGTGTGAACAACGAACATGATGCACTTAGATTTAACATAGACCAGGAAGAGCTTAAAATATTTCAAGCGTGAGGAAATATAAAGGAATGCAGCAGTTGAAGATATCTTGTTGATGGACAACAGAAAGGCCTCACTTGTGCTTCAGTTTAATAAGTAACATACCTGTTGTTTTACTCATCACATAGCATGGCTGCAATTTGCATAGCCTACATTTTATTTAGTGTCTCTTGTCTCTGAATATATATTTGTACAAATACTGTGTACTGCAAGCAAGCAAGCAAATAAGGGGTACACCAAAACAAAAAAACATTTGTATACCACACCCTTGATGCTTTGAGTAAACAACTGTCATCATTTTAAACCAGTTCAGATTGATTTCTTATTACGTACTAGAAATTTTTTATTATACTAGTATCTTTCATAATTATTACTAGTAATAATCTAAATCTTATCTCACTAGTCAGATCTGCTTAAATGTTATTTAAACTTTTTTTATGTTATGACTAGTCTGAATGGCCACAGCAGAGTTCAATTAAATATTTTACGAGTGTAAATACAAATACACTTGTCGCACATAAAATCCGGATCCTGCTACACAGTCTGGAATGGATAAACTTTCAGAAGAAAATTAAATGCCTTTGTCTGATTTTCCTTTGTCTGTATCTCACAGTGTGATAGTCTTGGAGCAACAGGCAGATTCCTCTTTATTGGAGTTGTTTCAACTGGTTAAACCTGACACTGAGGTGGAAAATTTCGCCAGTGGATATTTTATCCAAAACTCGCTGTTGATGAGAAAACGGGTTGATCATAAAGGGAAGGCCCTTGGGAACCCTGTTTTTTAGATTGTGGTACCATCAAAATTCTGTGACGAATTCTGAACGTGGTGCACAATGAGTCTGGTCACTCAGGCGTTAATAAAACGTATGACAGAGTATTGAGGCATTTATTTTGGCCTCGTGTTAAAAGGGACGTGTCCGCTGTTATTAAAACCTGTCAGGTTACCTGCTCTGTTATTTCCTTTTCCTCCAGTGAGTCGGCCTTTTGAACATCTTATAGTTGATTGTGTAGGTTCTTTGCCTAGATCGAAGTCTGGGGCAAATTACCCACTAACGGTGATGTGTCAGAGCACCCGTTATCCGGCGGCATATCCTTTAACGCACTATAACTACCAGGTCTGTGATTCCTGCACTCTCACAGTTTATTAAATTTTTGGCATTCCAAAGGCCGTTCAATCAGATCTAATCTAATTTCAGCCAGAGACGAATGTCCCGAGTGGAGAGCCAGACTCGGTGTGTGTGTGTGTGTGTGTTGTAGTTTTTCATATGAATCATTACAATATAAATCTATTTTAGAAACGTAATTTCCTGTGAAGTTGCTTTGCAACAATTGTATCGTAAAAAGCGCTATACAAATAATCTTGAATTGAATTGAATTACATTATTCAAGTAAGTTCCAAGCCTGTGGCGTTCCACGCCCATGGCATGACGGGCATCCGCGTATACCTTATGTCTCCGTACTACCCGCTGGAGATGGACATGCACTGAGTCCCATACCTTCTCACTCTCAAGGAACCAGTAGTCAACCGCAGGGACTTCTGAAGGCTCTCCAGTCCAAGGGAAGAGTGGCAGTTGATACCCGAGCACGCACTGGAACGGTGTTAACCCTGTATTTTCCTGCCGTAACACGTTATGTGCATACTCGGCCCAGGGTAGATAATGGCTCCAGCTGTCCTGGTGTTCTTGACCGTAGGCTCGGAGATAATGCCCGGTCTCCTGAATCTTGTGTTTGGTCTGGCCATTGGTTTAGGGATGATAACATTAGGAAATGCTAATAGATACTCCTGGCAAACGGAAGAAACAACGACACACCCTTTATATGAATTGTGGTCCTCTGTCCAAGAAGATATCTTCAGGAAGACCAAAGTTTCGAAAGACTTGATGAAAGACAGCTTCGGCTGTTTCGAAGGCACTAGTTAAACCTCGAAAGGGGATCAGTTTGCATTTTAGGTAGAAATGGCTGGTTAAGCTAAAATGTGCCACAGTTTTCAGCTAAACTGGGCTGCATACACACACACAATTTTAGATAGAAATTAAGGGTGAAAATAGATGTATAGGCCTAGACATGTATCCATACAAAATCTTAACACTCTTTAAAAAAATGCACTGCAGACAGTGTGGCAGGAGGACAACCAAAGAAAGGAAACAGAGAGACAAGAAGAGAGAAGAGAAAGGAAGATGTCAGTGAAATGGGCTGCATACATACACACTTTTACACAGAAATTAAGCATGAAAATATGTTTATAGGCCTAATGTATTATACAAAATCTTAAAAGTCTTTAAAAAAATACAAGCCTACACACATATATGCACACAAAAGACACCTATAAAACATGATCAGTTCATTTTTAATTGCATTGTTTAATTAAATATTCATTAAACTTTCTATTGAATTAAATACATTAATGGTGTTGCTATGGCACACTAATGACAACAATGTCAATTTACTGCTAAACATAAAATGATGAAAGCTGAAATTATCTGTATTGTTCTCTTTTTATATTGGCCCATTTTAACTGAACAGCTGGCCCATTTTATCTCAATGTTGTACCATGGCTCAAGAAGGTACCTGCTGATACTCTCATAATTTTAAAACTTGTATACCTTTTCACATTTAATCAAATATAAATATATTTAAGAGACCCATGCTAATTCATAAGAATATCATTATATCTCATGCATAGCTTATTTGATGGTATTATAAGTAATTTACCAAAACGTGGCCCATTTTAGCTGACTCCACCCTACTAGTTTGTTTAAAGTCTTTTAATTAAAAGGTACTAGTAGCTAAACAAAAAGCACTAGTAGCTAATGAATAAGTACCAGTACACTCTAAAAAATGCTGGGTTAAAAACAACGCAGCTAGGGTTATTTGGCAACCCAGCGCTACAAGGGTAAATATTGGACAGAACACATGCTGGGTTATTTTGACCCAGCTGGTTGGGTTAAACATTTTTATCAAACATGCTGGGTTATTTTATTTAAGTCATCTGTTGTTTAAAAAGTCTAACAGTTTTTTATAATAATTTTTGTAATGATAACAGAACATTTATGTCATTTTTCAAATCTCTAGACACAAAACTCAAAACAGTCATTATTTGTAACACAGGCTGTCCAGAGTTCAAAACTCTGCATATTGCCTTCATATCTTTAAGGAAGCCTTGCATTTGCAGAAGCATTGGTTCAAAATACTCATTTATTATGAAATATCATGGGGACATTACTGTAGATCACCCACACACAAGTTGCCCATAGTTGATGGAAGCATATGTGTAGCTAAATTCAATTTTAAATATAATATGTAAAATGGCAATACAATATGTAAAATGGCAATGTATTTCAGTAATTAAATGTACATTTTCCCATTCATATGTGCAACATTTAGTGCAGAATATAAATTATTATATAATTTAAATTTGCCATTTTCTACACTAGTTTTTGTCATGAGTCCAGGCCCTGGGTTTCTCCCTCTGACCACCAGAGGCCACCATCTCGCTTCCTCCTGTACTCATTTCCCTAAACTCCACTCACCTGTCACTCATCACACTCTCAGCTGTTCTCCATCATCATGGACTATTTATACACCTCACTAACCATTACTTTGTCTGTTGGAATTGTGTATGTATGTGTTTTGTCACTGTTTTCTCATGCTGGGGACACATGCACTGTGTGCTGTTTTCTGTGTCCCAGTTGTCTACCTGTTTTGTTTTTTGCCGTGTTGGCCTTTTTGGTTTATTATTAAAGCATTTTTTATGCATTTGGACACAGAGCCTGTTCTTCCTCGGTGCCTTCTCTCACCGTTCCATGACAGAATTCCACAGCAAGAATGGGTACAGCAGGGAAGCTTCTCAATATCTGCCAGGGAGACCGGTGAATTGAGGATTATGCCAGGGACTTCATGGGAGTGGCTCGCCAGTCGGCTATGGAATGAAAGAACATAATCTACAGCTCAACCTGGCAAAGACTGAACTCCTTGTCTTCCCTGCAACTCCAACTCTACAGCATGATTTCACGATTCAGTTAGGTTCATCAACAATTTCCCCATCAGCTTCAGTCAGAAATCTTGGTGTAATCTTTGATGACCAGCTGACCTTCAAAGAGCACATTGCAAAGACTGCTCGATCTTGCAGGTTTGCACTACACAACATCAGAAAGATCAGGCCCTTTCTGACAGAGCATGCTGCACAACTTCTTGTCCAGGCCCTTGTCATTTCTAGACTGGACTACTGCAATGCTCTTCTGGCTGGACTTCCATCAAACACAATCAAACCTCTACAAATGATTCAGAATGCGGTGGCACGACTGGTCTTCGATGGTATAACGATGTTATACCTCTCTTTGTCTCCTTGCACTGGCTACCAGTTGCAGCTCGCATCCAGTTCAAGACACTGATGCTTGCATATAGAACAACCACAGGCTCAGCACCCACCTACTTCCACTCACTATTACGTACATCCCTCCAGAAGTCTGAGATCTGCTAGTGAGCGACGCCTCGTGGTACCATCACAGAGAGGCTCAAAATCACTCTTCAGAACATTCTCGTTCACCATTCCTGGCTGGTGGAATGATCTTCCCACCCCCATCCGGACTGCTGGATCCCTGTCAATCTTAAAGCAACAACTGAAAACTCATCTCTTTCAACACTACTTGACTTCATCATTAAAAAAATAAATAAATAAAAAATCACTTTTTCAAAATCTTCATCTTTCTCTTTCTCTCCTTCCCTTGCTAGCTTGTACTTATTTGAACAATGCCTGAGACTTGGTGTTATGGGTACTTCCTCTGTCTGTTTGCCTCTTCTAGATTAATCGCTTTATGTATTCCCCAATTGTAAGTCGCTTTGGATAAAAGCGTCTGCTAAATGACTAAATGTAAATGTATATATGTAGCAAAATGCAATGAGAGATTCAAAATGCATTCTGAGACAAAGGGTGCAGCAAAATGGTGATTTAAATGTATTTTTCTTAAATGCAATGACACATACATATATGACGTTTCAATTGCAATTTCATGAAATACCCCATGATGAATAGTAGCTGTGTCCCAATCTGGAGTGTGCAGACTCCGGCGTGTACGGACATCGAAGGCCACGCCTCCGAAGTGCACAAAGGACCCTCCAAAGTGCACAAGACGCTCCGCCTTCGCAGGATTTCCTATTTGCGCCACAGGGTGTTCCCGAATGGCACTCCTGTCGCATAGCAACGGTGCGAGAGGAGAGCTGCCATCCTGACAGGACAGGTAGAGCCAGAATTGCTCATTTTTGTTTTTATGTTTTATATCACAATGGAGAAGATGTTTCACAATGGGAATGTTTCATCTACGGTTTGCCGAGTCTGGAATACAACTTTAAATGCAGGTATTGCTTGGAACTTACTTGATTAATGTTATGATGTTCTGGGCTGCTCTTAACTGCTGGACTCTCAATCTCTCCTCCATGTCTTGGCCAAGGTAAAGCCTGCCTAATCCAAAAATATGAATGGTTTTCATCAGCTTCCAGCTCTATCACCCTCTAAAAAGACATTTACTGTAGGAAAAACAAATACTGATAGCAATGATATAGACTTTTGGGGATTTTTTTTCTCCCAAACAACAGGCCCACACCTGAACACACTCAGTCCACGGTTGCTTCACTTTCATAATCTAAATGTGTAATATTGTTCATACATTTTCATGAAAAACTATGCATTGAGTAATGCAACAGTTACTTAGCATTTTGAGCAGTTGTATCAATTGATAGTTAGATCATTGTAATGAAATGAATAGACACTACATTCAGATGTAATGTGTGAGTTGAATTTTGAAATAGTAATATTTTGATATTTTGATGTGATTTTAGTTCAATGAACAAAATATCTTTGGCTCATGTGTATTGTCTCCAAACATTTGGAAAAAGTGTTAAGTGTTTTCAAGGTTCAAGGTTCTTTTATTCGTCACATACTCAATTATACAGAATATAATCAGTAGTGAAATGTAAATCAGGTCAGGTCCGCTCAATGGACAGTGCAAAATACGTAACACAACACGAGAATATAAATAAATATAGGTAAAAATAAAATAAATAAAGAGTCAAATGTGCTATAAAATCAAATGTGCAATACAGCATACTGTGGACTTAATAAATAATAATATAAACAGGGATGTGCAAGAGGAATGTGCAAACAGGTTGTACCGGGTATATATACATAGCAGCAATGTGGATGATGAGAATAGTGAATGTTTTACAGTTTATTAAATAGAGAGATAGAAGGGAGATAACCTCGGTTCTAAACAGAGTTGAGAGGAGTTGAGAAGAGTGACTTACAGTCATTGGGTCCAACTCAAGACAGGAAGCACTGACAGACAGGGCTTGCAAGTCATCTACTCGCTTGATGGACGCTAGGGCCAAAATCAGAGCGGTTTTGAGAGTAAGGATCCTTAAGCCGGCTGTTGAAGCGGCTCAAAGGGAGGGCCCTTGAGGGCCCCCAGGACTATGGACAAGTCCCAAGTTGGCATAGTCTTAGGGTGAGGAGGATTCAACCACAGAGCGCCTCTAAGGAACTTAGAGACGTCGTGTAGAGGGAGCTCTAGCCTCTTAAGTTATATTAGTGACTCTCGCCGAGAGTTGACTAGAGTCCCGTTAAGCGGCCAGACATGAAGGCCCAACAATTCCAGCTGGGGATGCCAAATCTTGCCCTGCACTTTCGAGAGAAGATCTCTCCTCAGTGGTATTGACCACGGTGCTGTAGACAGCAGCTGGATCATCTCTGGGAACCAGACTTGGGTCCTCCAGAGGGGGTCACTATGAGAAGAGAGCATTTTGTTTCCCTGATTCGCCTGATAACCTGGGGTAGCAGGGCAATCGGAGGAAAGGCATACAGACGGGTGTTGGGCCAATCGTGTGTCAGTGCATCCCACTGCTTTGAAAAAAATAAGTTGGGCAGTGACAGTTGTCTCCAGAGGCAAAGAGGTCGGCCTCTGCCTTGCCGAAAACTGACCAAATCATCTGAATGATCTGGGGATGTAGATTTCATTCCCCTGGAGCTACATTATACTATGACAACATATCCGCTCCTTGGTTCAGACTGCCCGGCACATGAACCGCTCGTAGTGAGAGGAGTTATTTCTGTGCCCAAAGCAGGAGGCGTCGAGTTCATCCTGTGAAAGGGACATAACATGAGTTCTGATCACCTTCCTTCTGGAGGTCGTCCCCAACTGTATGCTTGATTGAAACAGGTGAGGAGTTGTTCAATGGGCTACAGCTTTAAGGCAGCGATGGGTTACCTTGACATAAGTGCGTGGGTCACCATGACACCAATTGACACCATGCGTTGGATGAAGTGCGGGCTTTTAGCCAATATTGAAGGGGCCGCATGTGTTGCAGGCCCAGGGGAATAACTGAGGAGGTGGCAGTCATGATTTAAAAGCAGTTGATATGCAAGCATCGCTTGTGGATCGACCAGGAACCATACGCCAGGCTGCCTTTGTACAGAGCGCCCCAGCCTGAGCTGGAGGCAGCCATGAGGCCAAGCATCCTCTGAAATGGTTTGAGGGGACGCAAAGCCCTCAGCTTGAAAGAAGCCGCTGCTGGATAGTCAGGGAGCTTTCTGGTGTTATCCAAGCTCACATTTCAACCCCAAACGCTCTAGGTGGTTGAGCAACAATGACCTGTGAGAGATCAATTGCCGTTCTGAGTCGGCTAGCATTAGCCAGTCGTCGATGTAATTCAGTATGCAGATTCCATCTGTCTCAGAGGGGCCAGAGACAGTCCAATGGAAGGATCGTGTACTGATGGGCCACTCCCTCGAAAAGTGAATCCCCAAAACAATATGTGAACGGGGGGCAATTTGGATATGAAAGTAAGCGTCTTTCAGATCCACAGACAGAAACCAGTCCTCTGGCTGAATTTGAGCGAGGATCTGTTTCAAAGTTAACATTCTGAATGGCCGTTGCATGAGAGCCTTATTCAGACGCCTGAGATCAAGAATTGTTTATCACGGTTTGTGGTTTATCATGTCGGAAAAGGCGCGGGACGGCCTGTTGAAAGACTCTTGAACGGCGTTCACTCTTTTGTGTAGGAGGAAGGGCAGTGTCAAAGTCACAACATATCCTACGATAGTAGAGATGCAAAGCGCTGTGTCAACGGCAGACCAAGACCGAATATTTGGCGCCAGCGGGCGGAAGGCGAGCAATAGCTTCTAAAGCTGTGTCAACGGGTTTCAAATCAATAAGTTGCATTCTTCCTCCTTGATTCTTTCTTCCAATTCTAGATCGAGGACAAAGGAATGCTGTTTGAAGAAGGGTGAGATTTCGATTTTAGCCTGATACTCGTCGTCGGTAAGGTGATACAATGCTAACTTGTCAATATGGAGGATCGAGCCCTTAGGGACAGTGATCCATAAAGTTTGGTTGGGCAAAATAATGCGCGTGGCGGTGTCGTGTTGATGGTATGTGAGGGTAGCTGTTTGTGCTGGGGTGTTGACCAGCCATCGGTTTCCGATGATTTCGGCGTGTGTTACCTCAACTTGAGAACGTGGTGTTGCTTCAGCGGGGCAGCTAGTGTCGGGTCTAATGGATTCTAGGCCGCAGATGCCCTCAGTATTATCGCGTACGAAGGGTTTACTTGGGTAGAGGAAGTGAATATCCTTAGTGAGCGTACACATCTTTAGGTTTGGGGCCAGATACAACTGCTCGTTGTTATCGTGATACGCAACGACTTCAGGAGTGTGGACTTTTCACATAGGTGTTCCCTTGCCAAAATCCCACATTCACAATGTCTTTAAGCCAGTAAATATTATTAGCATCAATAATGGGCAAACTGGGAAGAAACGCTAAGTCATCTGCTTCCGGGTCTGCGTATATGGGAATAGCGCAACCGGGGAAGGGGCGAGATGAGTTTGGATGAGACTAGCGGGGCCCGCAGTGGCCGAAGTTAGGATGTTTGGACAAGGCTAAGAGGTATCGCATAGTGTGGAATCCTACTCATGGCTAAGATGTCGATCAAGGAACTTACATCACGTAGCATGCCGGTCGGTCATGATTTCGGTGGATTGCCTCGATCGGTTGACAACGGTTCTCACAACGGTCAATCTCAATTTTTAGGGCCTAAATTCAAAGATTGGTTAAGGAAGTTCCCTGATGAGGGGACTAGAGGGTAAATTAGATTATAGTGAGGGGGGGAAAAGGAAAAACACAAAGTGAGACACGAGAGAAAGAAAACAAAACATAAAAAAAATTATGAGAAAAATGTGAACCAAAAACAAAACAAAGAGACACAAGGACACCAAATGAGGTGAGGCTGCAAACGAGTGTCACATGTGTGGAGTAACTCCTCTCTACTAGAGAATGGTCCTAGCAGTGCAGCAGAGGAGAGAGTATGTGTTGTGTCTAAGCATGGTTGCTATATGTTTTCCTAAAACGACAGTACTTATGTTTGTGGGGTGTAGAGCATTGGTTGGCAGTCTGTGTCAGTGGGTTTGATTTTCCCCCTTTCCCTGTCGGCTGGAGCCCTGGTGCCTCTTTGTCTGGTTTCGATGGACCCATCAAAGGACTGGCTCGCTGTGCCCTTGTCTGATTTTGATTTGATAGGCAACAGGTGAGAGCTTGTCTACAATCTCATGGGGTCCTGTCCAGTGAGGTAGGAACTTCTTTGACAGGCGATGGGGAGCGTTCTGCCTTGGTTGGGTGAAGCTGTATTACCACACTTTGTCTCCGAAATTGAGTTCATGGTGAGAGGCCTTTCGGTCATAGTAGGCTTTCCGACCTTCCGCGCTTTGTTGTAGCTGCTGTTGCGTGAAGGCTAAAGTCGTTCTCAGGTGCTGATGTAACTCTTCCAGGTACTGGTGAGTTTTATAGGTGAAGACAAGGTTCAGGTCACCAGCTTGGTACAGCAGGTGTAGCGGCAGCATCATGTTTCTCCCTGTCTTTAGTGTGAACGGGGGTACTCCGTTAGACTGGTGAGGGGTGGCTCGAGCAGCCATCAGTACCAGAGGAAGTTTAATATCCCAATCCTTTTGATTGGTGGCTACATACTATTTTTACCCCTTGTCTCGTCTCCAGGACAGCCACTAAGCCTTGATCGGACTCAGGGTCGGCGAACTCTTTAATGAGGGCTTTTTGAAGCAGTTGATAATCAATCTTTGTGTAACCAGGCTGCCAGTCAAGGAAGCTGCGCACTTCTGGACTGGATGTCGTTCGGAGTAAATAGAGTTTATCTTTGTCCGTAATGTTAGGTCGCATTTCCAGATGGAAATCGATATCTTGAAGATAAGCTTGGACATTTTGGCTATTGGGCACGCTGGGGTTGAATTTGCCAATGTTTCTGGCGAGCTTGTCGAGGTCTTTTAGGTTTAGGCTGTGCGACAATCTGCGGCTGGCTGCAGCAGATTCTTTTGGCTTTGTCGTGAGGTAAAGTTCTTCAGAGGGCAGTGGTGAATGTTTCAACACCATCCCCTCCATCTTTTGCTCACGTGTCAGTCCAGGAACAGGTGACCCAGTCCTGCTTGGCAGGGGCGAGGTCGGTGCACATCCTGTCCTTGATGGCTCATAGCGTAATTCATAAGCGTGCTCCTCTTTGAAGTAGTCGAGCTGTCGTGTTAGGCAGCTGATCTCGTTTCTTGACTCATCCAGGTGAGCTTCAAGGGCTTTGATTCTGCTGTTTTTGTCCCTGAAGTCAGCCTTTGCCTTCTCCAGTAGCTGCTCTGCATACTGTAGCTTGTCAGCACGATCAGCGTAGTCCTCTTTGATTTGCTCCATTTCGTGGCTAGTAGCTGCTAGAGTCTCTTTTAGCCTGTTGATCTCCTCCTCAGCGCCTTGTTCCACCTCATCGGTCCCTTCCTGTCGTTCCTGAGCTTCACGTTCCAGCTGCTCTATGCATCGGTGTGCGCTTGTCAGCCCCTGCTGGCATTGTGCAGCGTGCTTGTCGCTCAACTTGAGGGTGGCGATGAGTGTGTGACTTAAGGAGCTAGTGATCTTGGCTAATTCTTTGTGACTGTAGCTTTGACTTGGGTCTTGTCCCATTAGGCTTGTTATGTTGTCATCCAGCTGGTCCTGTGTCTGATGTTTGAGTGTCTCAGCAGCCTTAGGGAGGAGGCTGTCTGTCGCAACACTTAGCCACATTTCCAGATCTTCCCAGTGACCGACATGTTCTGTTTTGTGAGACATGTTCTGGCGGGGTGAGGGAGATATTGAACCGAACTGACACAGACCTTGAATGGAAAGCAAAGCAAAGCAAAACAAAACAAAGCAAATGTAATGATAACATATAATATATATATTGTTATAAGGGAAACAGGTCAATTTAGCTCAAAGGGAATCATTAATGATTTTATAGGGAATTTGAACAGACTCACTGTTTCACTGCGATTCACTGAACAAGCCGTATAACAAACTTTGCACTGGATATTAAAATCCCAAAATATAGTGAAAACACTATTAAATAGCACAGTAACAAAATCGACAGATTAAGACATTAACTTATGAGCACAAAACACAAGATATTTCTCTTTTCAATATAAACAAGACTTTATTTATATAACTCTAAGACATGTAAACTAATCTACACAAGCATTCACACATTCACGCGTTGCGGAAAGAGAGAAAGTGAGGAAAGGATTAGATTAAGAGAATGAGAATTTGATATCCCACGTTTACAGCAATATGTGCAATTGCATAAACCTGAACAATCATCAATCACATATTTAACACTCGCATTGACTTTTTCAATGAGGCTAAAATCTATCTTAAAATTACACCAGCTCAGCAAGAATCTGGGGTTTGTACTTGCAGCTTTTGTGTTTAAAGATTCCCTTTTGTCCTCCGTCTTTGCGGGAAAGGGTTTCTCCGAAGTCGCTGATTGGCTTAGAGTTCAGGAGTCGTTGAAGTGGGCGTTGGCTCTTGGCTGCTGCTTTGTTGAGTTTTTGGGCTGGTTGTCCTTGATAAACGCAACTTAGCACACGAACTCACGGAAAGAAAATAAACTAAAGTAAAAGAATAAAAGGATGTAAAGAGACTAGGTGGCTTTTCTTCTCATCATGGTAGCAACTGGCTGGGTGTGGTCCAGAGCACATGGCTGAAGAGAGAGTTCATTTTTCCAGAGAGTTCATTTTCCGGAGAGAGAGAGAGAGATCCAAGAAAGGATTCAAGAGAAGTGAAGAATTCAAGAGTGCGGAGAATTTTTAGAGCGCGAGGAGAAGTTAAGAGAGCGAGGAGAAGTGTGTCCTGGGTATTTACCCTCTGCTTTTAGACACCACCCAATCAATAAATCAACATGTCATGTTCAGTCACATTGCCCGAATTTTACATTCTCTTGCAAAGTATCCTTTTGAATGTGATTTCTATAACCAGAATATGATGCATTTGACAGGAAATCCATCAAAAGAAATGATTAAAGCTAGACTTATGACACTCATACATACCAAACATGACATTAACCCTTAAGGCTTACGCTATTCAATACTAATTAAAAGCACGATAAACACAATGATTAAAACAAGGATAGTCAAATTTGTGGGTCACATACATAATATGCAGTTCAAGGTTCTTTATTATTTGTCTGTCAGGAGGGAGAGGCAGGATTCAGATGCGGGTACAGCGGATGTTTATTTGGACAACAAATAATATACAGTGCTTCCACGGGCAGTCAGAGATGGACAGATTCCACTGCCACACAAATGGTTAGATCACCACGGCGGGACGAGCCGTAACAGCGGCAGAAGCAATGGAGCTGGCGAGGCTGCTCGCAAATCCGAGCGAGAGGCTGAGCCGTCCGCAGCTAACCCGGAATGGCAGGTGTAGTGGTAGAAGCCCACGGTAACTGGACGCACAGAGAAGGGTGCAGAGAAACAAAAACAGCTACGAGCACTGGAGCCTGACAAGACAAAACGAGAGGTGAGTAACACAGTCAGTGCAAGCGGATAAACCACAACAGTCTGACAACGGACAGAAAAACACAGGGAGTTATAAAGGGAAGGTAATCGTAGATAATGAGAACCAGGTGAGGAACAAGATTAGCTAATGAGCAGCGAAACAAGGAGGGCGGGGAAACAATAAGGTTGACAAACACATGTGGCGAGCTGTCAAAACAAACCCAGCACCTGACATCACAACACAGAGAAAGCAAGAACAGGTGATCAGACCTGAGACCCGACAGTACCCCCCCTCCCAGGAGCGCCACCAGGCGCCCCAGGAGGAGGCCTACCTTGTCGCCGACGGAAGTCCTCGATCAAGGAACGGTCCAAAACGTCCCGGGACGGCACCCAGCATCTCTCCTCTGGACCATAACCCTCCCAGTCCACGAGATACTGAACCCCTCTGCCGCGTCGCCGCTCGTCGAGCAATCTCCTAACTGTATAGGTAGGGGAGCCATCTATGAGACGAGGGGGGGGGGGCGATCGCCGGCAGGGTTGAGGGGGGAAGAAAACACAGGTTTGACCTTGGAGACGTGAAACACAGGGTGAACCCGGCCAAGAGCGGGGGGGAGCTTGAGCCTGATCGCCACCGGATTGACCACCTTGGTGACACGGTATGGCCCAATGAATCTGGGCGCCAGCTTACGAGAAGGCGACCGGAGAGGCAGATCCTTGGTAGAAAGCCATACTCGTTGACCGCACACATAGGTAGGAGGGGGTGACCGGCGACGATCGGCTGCTGCCTTGGTTCGTCCAGCGGTTCGGAGCAAAATCTCCCTGACTCTCTCCCAGGTGCGGCGGCAACGCTGAACGAAAGCCAGGGCGGACGGGACAGCAGCATCGGGCTCCTGTGATGGAAACAGAGGCGGTTTATAACCAACAGAGCACTCAAAAGGGGACATACCTGAGGCCGCCACTGGAAGGGAGTTACGAGCGTATTCTATCCAAGAGAGCTGTTGGCACCATGAACTCGGATTGTTGGATGTCAGACAGCGGAGCATTCTTTCAAGATCCTGGTTGGCCCGCTCGCATTGCCCATTGGTCTGAGGATGAAAACCAGAAGACAGACTAGCCGAAGCCCCGATCTGTCTACAAAACTCCTTCCAAAACCGGGAGGCGAACTGAGGACCCCTATCTGAAACCACATCAACCGGCAATCCATGGAGCCGGAAGACGTGGTCCACCATCAGCTGGGCGGTCTCCCGGGCAGAGGGCAACTTGGGCAGGGGAATGAAATGAACAGCCTTAGAAAGCGATCCACCACCGTGAGAATCACAGTGTTTCCTTCGATGGGGAAGCCCAGAGACAAAATCAAGGCGATGTGTGACCAAGGACGGGAAGGGATGGGGAGGATGAAGCAGACCATCGGGAGGGCGATTCACGGGCTTACATTGAGCACAAGTGGGACAGGCCAACACGAACTGTCTGACATCAGCGGCCAGAGTGGGCCACCAGAAACGTTGACGGATGGCAAACAACGTTCTCGAATCCCTGGATGGCAGACAAGCCTGGACTCATGACCCCACTGAAGGACTTCAGGCGCAGCGCCTCGCACCAGCAACCTGCCCGCCGGACACCCCTCTGGCACGTGCACCTCGGCCGGCCTCCTCTACTCGCCGTTCGATACCCCAAGAAAGAGCCCCGACCACCATCCTTCAGGAAGAATGGTCTCGACCGTAGCTCCCCTCTGGGGCCCCAAACAGGCGTGAGAGAGCATCGGGCTTGACATTCTTAGACCCGGCCGGTGCGAGAGGGTGAGATTCATCGGCCAAGAAGAGTGCCCAGCGGGCCTGGCGAAAACTCAGCCTCTTGGCCGAGCGGATGTACTCAGATTCTTGTGATCCGTCCAGACCAAGAATGCGCTGACCCTCCAACCAGTGACGCCACTCGCCTAAGGCCAATCTTACCGCCAACAGCTCCTTATTGCCGATGTCATAGTTACGTTCTGCAGGGCTGAGACGACGAGAGAAAATGCACACGGGTGCACCTTCCCGCCACAGAGTGAGCGCTGAGAAAGGACTGCGCCAACCCCGACATCCCGCGTCGACCTCGACAATGAACTGGGACTCAGGATCTGGAACCAACAGAACAGGAGCAGAGACAAACGGGACTTAAGGGCATCAAAGGCTACCTGCGCATCTGGGTTCCACCTGAAGGTCACCTTGGTGAGGTTAACGCCGTGAGGGTGCAGCATCTGACCGAAATTCCTGATGTATCGCCGATAGAAGTTGGCAAACCCCAGGAAACGCTGCAGAGCCTTGCGGGAGTCGGGGACCGCCACATGGCGACAGCCTCTATCTTAGCGGGTCTGGTTTGATCCCTGGTAGAGATGATATGGCCAAGGAACGTGACAGACTCGGGCGTGGAATTGCACTCTCCGCCTTGACAAACAACTTGTTCTCTAACAGACGCTGGAGGACCCGCCTTAACGTGCTGGGTGTGTACTTGGAGAGAGAGGGGAAAAATTAGAATATCATCCAAATACACGAAGACAAACTGATTTATCATGTCACCCAGGACACTATTGACGAGGTCCTGGAAAACGGCTGGAGCATTGGAAAGACCAAACGGAAGAACCAGATACTCGTAGTGTCCCGAGGGGTGTTGAACGCCGCCTTCCACTCATCCCTCCCGAATGCGTACTCAGATGGTAGGCGTTGGAGGTCTAATTTGGTGAAGACCTGAGCTCCCTGCAACAATTCAAAAGCAGAAGACATTAGAGGTACCTGTTCTTTATGGTAATGTCATTCAACCCTCGATAATCAATACAGGGGCGTAGGGAGCCGTCCTTCTTCTGCACGAAGAAAAACCCCGCACCGGCGGGAGAGGAGGAATGGCGAATGAGCCCAGTCTGAAGTGACTCCCGTATATACCGTCCATGGCCTCTCTTTCAGGACCGAAAGGGAATATAACCGACCCTTAGGCGGAGAAGTGCCCGGGAGAAGGTCTATGGCACAGTCGAGGGGGGCGCGGAGGAAGCGAGGTGGCCCGGGACTTGCTGAAAACCGCACGAAGATCGTAGTATTCCGCCGGGGCGCCGGTCAAGTCAGGAGGGTCCGCCTGCGAAACACAAGACACAGAGACAGCAGGAAAAGCAGCACCAAGACATGACACATGACAAGACTGACTCCAGGCCAAAACAGACTTATTAACCCAATCTATATGAGGGTTGTGTTTAAGCAACCACGGATGCCCTAAAACTAATGGGACCCTAGGAGGGTCAATGATAAACAGCTCAATCAGTTCTTGATGGTTACCAGAGAGGGAAAGGCTTACAAAGGGTGTGACGTGAGTGATGGTGGTGAGGGGACGGCCCCCTAATGACCACGCCGTAATAGGCTTGGCCAGGGGAATGGTCGAGATGCTCCATCTCCGAGCAGTGGCAGAATCCAGGAAATTCCCCTCAGCCCCTGAATCCAGAAGGGCGTGACCAGTGTGCGAACTTCCCTGGAAGGAAAGTTGAAAGGGCAGCTGAGTGCGCGTAGCTGGAGAGTTTGTACAAGGAGAGGGACCCACCAGGACTCTCCGCTTCACTGGTGGGTCTTGACTTTTAAAGGACACTGAAGGACGGCGACCAGCCTTGCCACAATACAAGCACAACCCCAGAGCTAAACGTTCCTGTCTCTGTTGTGGCGTGAGCCGGAGCCGACCCAGTTGCATGGGCTCAGCCTCAGCAGGCAGGTGACTCGCCGCATCGGATGACGAGGCCTCCAGGTGGCGCCACAGGGCGGTGGGTTGACGGCGCTGGCGACGGCGGTTTAGACGGCCCTCCACACGGAGCGCAAGGTTGATCAGATTATCCAGCTCCCGGGGAAGATCCACCGCAGCTAGTTCGTCGGCGATGGCCTCATCAAGTCCCTCCAGAAAACGAGCACGCAGCGCGCCCTCATTCCAGCCGCAAGCCGCCGCTAAAGTCTGAAACTGAATGGCATAGTCGGTGACAGAACGCTTCCTCTGTGACAGCCGAGACAGCTGAGCCGCCGCCTCATCCCCCTGGGCTGATCGGTCGAAAAGCTTCGTCATCTCCTGACAAAAATCCACAAATGTGGCACAGCAGGGAGCCCGCGATCTCCAAACAGCGATACCCCATTCACGGGCGCGGCCAGAGAGAAGTGTGAGAATGAATGCAACCTTTGCTTCTTCGGTGCCATAACGTCGCGGTTGCAGAGAAAACACCAGCGAACACTGGGATAGAAAGGCTTGGCAGGAATTAGGATCACCATCATAAACTGGAGGATTGTTGGCATGTGGTTCAGGTTCCAGAGGAATGCCAGCACGGAGGGCGGGGCCACGGTTAGCCGCATCCCGCTGCAGATCATCGACCCGCGTGAGGAGCTCTGCGACTCGGGCATTGAGAGCGTCCATCTCCTGTGCTGTGGTGTTGAGCTGGGTGGCATGCTGACCCAACAATGCTCCCTGCTGCACGAGAGCCGCGCGAAGCGGATCCGATCCCGCTGAATCCATAATTGGTCAGACTGTTCTGTCAGGAGGGAGAGGCAGGATTCAGATGCGGGTACAGCGGATGTTTATTTGGACAACAAATAATATACAGTGCTTCCACGGGCAGTCAGAGATGGACAGATTCCACTGCCACACAAATGGTTAGATCACCACGGCGGGACGAGCCGTAACAGCGGCAGAAGCAATGGAGCTGGCGAGGCTGCTCGCAAATCCGAGCGAGAGGCTGAGCCGTCCGCAGCTAACCCGGAATGGCAGGTGTAGTGGTAGAAGCCCACGGTAACTGGACGCACAGAGAAGGGTGCAGAGAAACAAAAACAGCTACGAGCACTGGAGCCTGACAAGACAAAACGAGAGGTGAGTAACACAGTCAGTGCAAGCGGATAAACCACAACAGTCTGACAACGGACAGAAAAACACAGGGAGTTATAAAGGGAAGGTAATCGTAGATAATGAGAACCAGGTGAGGAACAAGATTAGCTAATGAGCAGCGAAACAAGGAGGGCGGGGAAACAATAAGGTAGACAAACACATGTGGCGAGCTGTCAAAACAAACCCAGCACCTGACATCACAACACAGAGAAAGCAAGAACAGGTGATCAGACCTGAGACCCGACATTGTCACATACATAATCATACAGGGTATAATAGGTAGTGAAATGTTAATCAGGACAGGTCCGCTCAATGGAAAGTGCAAAAAAAAAAACATAATAACATAAAAGCAATAAAAACTATGAAACAAAACACGAGAGAGTATATATATATATACAAATATGGTGAGAATGAAATAAGAGACAAATAAGAAATAAAATAAGGGGTAAGATGTGCAATGAGATAAAGTGTGCAGTGCAGGAGAATGTGCAAATAGGTTGTACCGGGGATGTACACAAAGCAGCAGTGTGGATGATGGGGAATAATGGATGTGATTACAGTTTATTAAATTGAGTCCTGTGGATGTTATGATCCTGAGTTTAGGAGCCTGATGGCCTGAGGGAAGAAACTCCTCTTCAGTCTTTCAGTTTTAGCCAACATGCTCCTGTAGCGCCTGCCAGATGGCAGTAAAATGAAAAGATGGTTACCGGGGTGGTTTGAGTCTTTGATGATTTTAGCAGCTCTGCTTCTGCAGCGTTTGAGGTAGATGTCCTGCAGAGAGGGGAGAGTAGACCCTGAGATGCGCTCAGCTAAGCGCACGACTCTCTGCAGAGCTTTGCAGTCCTGGTTTGTGGCGTTATTATACCACACTGAGATGCACTGAGACAGTACACTTTCTATGGCCCCTGAATAGAAAGTTTTCAGGATAGCTGGTGAGACCCTGAATTTCCTCAGCTGTCGCAGATGGTACAGTCTTTGCCTGGCTTTCTTGACCTGTGTTTGGATGTGTGCAGTCCATGTCAGGTCCTCGGAGATGTTTACACCGAGGTACTTGAAGCTGCTCACCCTCTCCACAGGGGTCCCGCTGATCATAAGAGGAGTGTAGGGCTGCTGCTGTCTCTTCCTGAAGTCTACAATCAGCTCTTTGGTTTTGCTCACGTTCAGAGAGAGACAGTTGTCCTGGCACCATGATGTAAGTCTCTCCACCTCATCCAAGTATGCGGCCTCATCATTGTTGGAAACGAGGCCCAGAACCACAGTATCGTCAGCAAATTTAACAATGGAAGTGGAGCTGTGTGAGGACACGCAGTCGTGGGTGTAGAGAGAGTATAGCAGGGGGCTCAGGACACAGCCCTGTGGGGCTCCTACGTTCAGGGTGATGGAGTTGGAGGTGAACTGGCCGACTTTCACCACTTGTGGTCTGGCGGTGAGGAAATCTTGGATCCAGTCACAGAGTGAAGTGTTTAGGCCGAGGTCTGATAGTTTGACAGCTAGCTTGGTGGGGACTATAGTGTTGAAAGCTGAGCTATAGTCGATGAATAGCAGCCTGACATAGTTGCCATTCTTGCTGTCGATGTGAGTGAGGGAGGAGTGCAGTACCTGAGAGATGGCATCATCAGTAGACCTATTTGGCCGATAGGCAAACTGAAGAGGGTCCAAGGTAGCAGGGATGGAGGAGCAAATGTGTTTCTTTAAGAGTCTCTCAAAAACCTTCATGACTGTCGATGTGAGGGCAACTGGACGATAGTCATTCAGGCAAGAGGGTTTACTGTTCTTAGGCACAGGGATTATGACAGATTTTTTAAAGGAGGTGGGAACAACAGAGGTAGCAAGGGACTCATTAAAGATGGAAGTAAACAAACCAGCAAGCTGATCAGCACAGGACCTCAGAACGCGGCCAGTAATCCCATCAGGTCCTGCTGCTTTCCTTACGTTCACTCTCTTTAGTTCCCTCCGAACGTCATCCTCTGAAAAGTGATAGCAAACCATCGCTGCTCTGTCTGCTGCTTCGACACGCTGATCGGCAGATTCGCGCCGCCATTAACGTTACACTCAAAGCGGCCGTAGAAAGGTGTTTAGCTCTTCGCCAGCAACGGATCTGCTCTCACCTCTGCGGAGGAGTTATTTCCAGAGGAACAGATGGTCTTCAGTCCCTGCCACATGCGCCGAGAGTCATTGAGCTGGAAATGTGACTCAATTCTCTCCCTGTACCGGCGCTTAGCGGCTCTTATTGCACGCCGGAGAGCATAACACGCTGTTTTGTATTCGCTCATGTTCCGACAAAAGACCGGCATTGTATGCGGCAGTTCGATGGTTAACCGCATCACGGATTGTTCTGTCCACCCACGGTTTCTGATTGGAGAATGTCCTTATTGTTACTGTTTCAGTGGCTTGCTCGGTTAGCGTGTTGATAAAGCTTACTGCTACATCCGTGAATTCGCTGTCAGATGAACTCGCCCGAACATGTCCCAGTCGACGTCATCAAGAGACGCCTGTAGCATAGCTTCAGAGTGGGAGGACCAGCGTCACTTCCCTCTCCACCGGGGGTTCTGAACGATCCGTTGTTTATATTCGTGTGAGAAATATGGCGACATGGTCTGATTTGCCAAAAGCCGGCAGGAACGAGCTTTGTAGGCATTCTTAAACTGGGTGTAGCAATGATCCAGTGTATTCTGTCCTCTAGTTGGGCAGGATATATGTTGGTGAAAGTTTGGCATGACTTTTTTGAGGTTGGCTTTGTTAAAGTCCCCAGCTATGATGGAGGCAGCGTCAGGGTGCTTGTTGATATAGCCGCTGAGCTCGTCGTGGAAGTATGGACAAAGCCACGCTAGTATCTGCTTGTGGTGGAATATATACGGCAGTGATGATGATGTAAACTCCCGGGGGAGGTAGAATGGGCGGCAGATAATGGAGAGATGTTCCAGATGAGCCGAGCAGGAACGCGACAGAATGGAGATATTCCTGGGGTCACACCATTTCTTGTTGATCATGAAACACACTCCACCACCTTTGGTTTTTCCAGCCTCGGCTGTTCTGTCCATCCGTAAAACAGAAAAGTTATCAGACGGCGTTACAGCGTTGTCCGGGACCGAGGCGTAGCCATGTTTCGTCAAACAGAGGATGTTACAGTCTGATGTCCGTTGAAACTAATCCTGGCTCTAAGATCGTCCATCTTATTCTCCAAGGATTGTACATTAGCGAGCAGAATACTCGCAGAGGAGGACTGTGAGCCCGTTTCCTCAGTCTGTTGCGTATTCTCCCGCGGTGTTTCCTTCGCCGCCTGGGATTATTGAGGCGGCCTTTGTTAACCTCGGTGTTCCGAAGTATCTCCAATGGCCACGCTGGATCCGTGGATAAAGTGTCCTGAAGCAGGTTAGTGCAGTGGTGTCCAATGTCCAAAAGTGTTCTTCTGTCGTATATAAATAGTGCAGACGTTATGCGTGTAAAAAGAGAAAGTAAAAATACGTAAAAAAGTATATTAAAGCACAAATTGAGTGGAGCCATCCCTAACGTCGACTGTACAATGCAGCGCCGGAAGTTCGCCGGAAGTTATGCATATAAATTATTATTTTCATTAACAATGAGAATGAAAGTCCTTTAAGATGATTTTACAGTCTGTAGCTGTGATTTCTATCACAGATTTACATGTAATGGTCACATGTTGCATCTCTTTGACCATCAATATTTATTCCTCAAATGTATTACCAAATTCCTGCATTGGAATTATCATTAAGTGTTCCTTTGGTTTTGCTGTTGCAGGCTGTATTCAGACGGGCTGGAGCTAGGGTCTGATTTATGACTTCCTGCTGTTGTCTTGTGGAATTCGGCTCCTCATGTTTCAATCATGCTTCGATCGAATCTTGGTTTGTCTGGTTCGGTCCTTGATATTCTACACAAAACAGGGGTGTAAATGTGCAAAGTGTAGTATATGCTAATGTTGAGTGTGCTTCTCTGCGACTGTGATTCTCTGGTGGGGTGCTTCTAATTTGTAGTCTCTGTGGATAAATTACTGAGCACACATGAAGGTAGCACAGCTGGGAAACAGAAAAGGACACAACTTTCGAGTTGTTATTACTTTGACTAAATGTTGAATGCTTTTAGATGGTGTCTTCAGCCTAATGGTAAGGCGGCGGTTCAGCGCGACCAGCTTCCGGTTCTACAGCGATCGAGCAAGTAAAAGCAGACCGGTGCTCAAAGCTTTGTTGTTAATTTTAAGCAGCACTAGTTTGGACACGCCCACGGCGGCTGTCCCAATCAGATTGTTCTTGTGGGGCAGAGGCCCGCCCCGCATGGCTTCCTTTTGCGGCACCTACATCATCTGATATTTAATTAATCACATGAAGGAAGATATACTTCAAGACCTCTATACGTGCTGTAATCATTCATTATGATGCTAAAGGTTCATTGTCATCCACACCAACTTATTGCTGACGACGACAGCTTTCGATCGAGACCAAACATTCCGCATTGGACACACAAAATTACATCTACTAATTGTATTTACTACACAGGTTAAGGCACAGATTAGACATCCTACATTCTAAATAATCATCAAGCATATGAAAGACAGAGTACAACATTAATATATATATTTTTTCTTGAGTGCACTATTCTAATATCCACGATTTTCCCTTTTTAGAAATCATCTATGCAGGTTTGAGTCTTTGTCTCCCAACATAAAGCGCGCACTGGAGCTGCTCGAGGAGGGGCTTTGAGGTCATGCAACAGTCAGTCCCTTGGGATCTGGACAACATCTCAATCCTTGCATAGAAAAGAAAAAGGGGGTATTTACAGACAGAGAGGTGCCACTTTTCCTTAGTTGGTTGGCATTTATGACTTGGAAAATTAGGAAAAGTTCCTTAAAAATTTGCTGTTTTTCAATCATCTTGCGTGACGAGGCTCTGCACACACATTTAAACACATCGGCAGATCAAAGTGCTGCTCGCATCCACCTTTAAGGATAAAACTGCTTGTGCAACAAGGGGTTAATCCTCATGTGTAAAACACACTGGCTGATCAAAGCGCTGTGGGTAGAGTGGGTCGCACCTGAGCTGTGTCGGCGCATGACCTCTCCAGCCCGGTTGCTCAGCCCAGTAACTTCACTGTTTCATCCTCCAAAGTAGCTGGGAGTGGAGAATGTGATATTGGAAGGGGCGGTGATCCTCATGTATAAAACACACTGACAGATCAAAGTGCTGCGGTAAAAGTGAAAAATTCGGGAACTATGCTGACATAAATCATTCATGCCTGATTGCTCAAAACTCGTGAGTTCGCCATTTTTTCTCCGAGGTAACTGGGAGAGGAGACACGCGAGAGTATCAGCGTCATCTTCATTGAAGAAGGGGATCTGTGAGAAGCAGGGACAAACGCGGCCTGTCTCAGTGAGCGCAGCCTAAGCAACATACACACAAATACGAAGCTGTCAGCGATCTGATGTTGGTGACAGCATTCTTTGAAATATTATTCATTAATAATTGAGGATTGAATTAGAGAAAGCATAAATGGAGGTTGAAGTGGAAAAACTAAGACTTATAAAGGAAGGCAAGGGTGTTGTTTCTAGCAAAGTAAGAGGATCGAGGTACATTTACACTGAATTCAAATTTGAAACTTGCTGCTAAATTTAATGAAGATGACCTAGATATTTTTTTCACTCTCTTTGAATGTTTTACTGACTTTCAGGATTGGTCAGAAAAAAAATTGCGTGCTGTTGTTACAGTGTGTATTGACCGAGAAAGCACAGTTTGTTTTTCCGGCTTTGAGTTGTAAAGATTGTCAAAGCTATGAGAAAATTTAGTCAGCAGTGTTGAAAGCATATGAATGTGTGCCTGAAGCATATCGGCAGCGTTTCAGGGCTTGTAGAAAGGAACACAAGCAGTCTCATTTAGAGTTTTGCTGGATTTGAGAAAATATTTTACTCGTTGGTATATTGTGCTTGACATTAAATATTTTTATGATTTGGTTCAATTGATGATTCATTGCTGTTCCTGACAATATTGCTACATATATTAGTGAACACAAAACGAATTCACCTGAACAAGCAGCAGTGTTGGCTGATGATTATGTACTTACTCACTGAAGCAGTTTTGTTAATTGGCGTTCCCAGGTAGATCATGTAAACACTCGGTCAAGTGCATTTCTGAATAGTCTTCCTCCTAAGCCTAGTCATATTTCTATGGGGAAATTTGATCCACACAATCATGAAATTACTATCGTGAAAAGGGGCACTGGAAAGCAGATTGTGAAGTTAAGTCACCTAAATCAGCTCGTTTTGTGGCTTCTGTTTCCTCCAATGATGAAAATTGTGTATAGGAAAAAGTTCTAACTGTGTACCCGTATATTCTACTTTCATTGCAGATGGCTACGTGTCCCTTGTAGAAAGTAATAAGGAAATACCTATTAGGATCTTGAGAGACACAGGAGCTGTGGATTCATTTATTTTAGAGTCTATATAGCCATTTTCTTTGCAGTCTGACACTGGTGACTGCAAACTTGTTCTTGGAATGAGTATGAGTACACTAACAATTCCCCATCATATGGTCAAGCTTTCTTCAGGTTTGGTAAATAGGTAAATTGTTTTGGGAGTTTGTCCTGCATTGCCAGTTGAAGGCATTCACTTGATTTGGGGGAATTAACTAGCTGGTGAGCGTGTATGGGCCGATATTCCTGTATCAACCATAGTTTCATCAAGCAATGTTTTTCAACAGACTCTTGCAAATGTGGATCCTATCTGTATAAAAACTCGTGCCATGACTCGAAACAAGAAGGAAATAATTGATCATCCCAAAATTATCTTAAACAAAAGGTGTAGTTCTTTGCCCATACCTAATTTATCTGCTGTATTATTTCCTGTGTCTGCAGATGAGCTGGGAGGATAGAAGCGTTCTGATTTATTCTTGATTTAGTTGTTTGACAGTGCAGTTCAAGACTATGACGTATATAATGTTGCACAAAGTTATTTTGTACAGGGTGGGATGCTGTTGCGGAAGTGGGATCCCCATGGTGTTGATTTTGTTGGAGACCCTGTTATTCAAGTAGTGGTTCCTACAAAATTTTGGAAAACTGTGTTGGAGGTTACACATGACCATTCTGGTCATTCAGGAGTAAGAAATACGTATGATCGTATTTTAAGATATTTTCTGGCCTCACATAAAATGTGACATTTCAGCTTATGTAAAGTGTTACTGTCGGTCAGAAATCTTGGTGTAATCTTCGATGACCAGCTGACCTTCAAAGAGCACATTGCAAAGACTGCTCGATCTTGCAGGTTTGCACTACACAACATCAGAAAGATCAGGCCCTTTCTGACAGAGCATGCTGCACAACTTCTTGTCCAGGCCCTTGTCATTTCTAGACTGGACTACTGCAATGCTCTTCTAGCTGGACTTCCATCAAACACAATCAAACCTCTACAAATGATTCAGAATGCAGCGGCACGACTGGTCTTCAACGAGCCCAAAAGAGCCCATGTTACACCTCTCTTTGTCTCCTTGCACTGGCTACCAGTTGCAGCTCGCATCCAGTTCAAGACACTGATGCTTGTGTGATACACACAAAGTATGTACACAATTGTGTTATATTTGCTTTATTTTCCTTTAATTATTTATATTGTTTTAAGTTTATTGATCGCATTATTTTCTAATGCAGTGTGTATGTGCAAATTAGCAACTGTATATTGATCTACATGGAGAGAAAAAAAGGGACTCTTATTTTGACCGTCTGCTTGGAGAATCATGGAGAAGAGCGAACCGCGCATGTGTCCTCAGATCAGCAGAGGAGCTGTGAAAGAGCAGACGCGACTCTCGTTCTTCTGACATTTTTCCTGTTTTACAGGTAAAGACACAGACTAAAAGAGAGACCTATATCTGTTGTACTGTATTTACACGATTACAATGTATGACGACGGTTAAGTGTTAATTGTGATGTGGTTTGAGAATGTGATGTTCATGCTATGTGAAGAAAAGTAATTCAAGTATGCTCCAGTGATCATTATATCTTACTACCGTGTTATATTACTTGGTTTAAGTCACAAAATAGCTGTTTGTTCATGTTATAAGTTAATTAATAGTGTTAAGTATCTTCGGGAAGCTCACTCTGTGGTAGCTTGTGCGCTTTATGCTCACGTGATCACTCACTGAAAAGGCATAGAAAGCAGTTAGATCTGTGTGTCTTCATAGTAAATATACTCCTATGGGGAGAAAAGGAGGTATTGTATTTAATATTGGTTTTGAGAAACGAAAGTAGTTTGCAACACTAAAGTTTACAGTTAATATGATGAGTAAATTCATATAATATAACTTTCTACTAATATCATTATTGATGTTTATAAAATGTCCTTTGAGTATTTAGTATTTATCTAAAATTGTAAAATGAAGAAAAGAGACAAGAGAGTGTCAGAATGTGATTTAATTTGATGTTGATGTCGTTTAAGTGATGTACTAAGAGTAAAACATACAAAAGAATGTAAAGTAATGCTTTAAAAGCAATTGTTTATGCTGGAATTATACTGTTTGTACATTTAATAAACAGATCAGCAGAGGAGCTGTGAAAGAGCAGACGCGACTCTCTCGTTCTTCTGACATTTTTCCTGTTTTACAGGCAACAGTAATCTGTCTGCGGGGTCCCTGAAGGCGGGCCTGCAACAGATTCTTGCTCCGGGATCGGCCACGTGACACGAGGAGGCTGATCCAGAGATTCTAGGACCATGGGACCAGGTGGCGCTTGAGGCTGAGGTCGGCTGCTGCGTCAATGGTGACAACGAGGCACACAGAGGGTTGGACAGACTGCCTGTCTTCATCCTGAGGTTAAAGAGGTTCCGGAAAGGACGACGGAGAATAACGTCATGGCGGCTCATAAGGAAACGCTTTCTGTGGGACATCCGAAAAATTTGATCACACTACCGCCTGATGAACTGTTCCACGTTGCCAAGGCCATCGGCCTGTACAAGGTAAAGATTCATCTGAACTGGACTTGGAGGACAGTGAGGTTGTTTTGAGTACATCGACGCTTTCATGTCAAGTGAATCCTTGCTTGATATGGAGGATCAAGGTATGAGTAGACTGTTGTCGTTAAAGAGACTGTAAAATCAGCAAAACAGATTTGCACTGATATATGTACATCTAATGTTGATACAATACCCACCTTACACATGTCACATCCACTCACCACTGATGAACAGACACTGACTACGAATTACACATATCTAACCCCACCTCATGCTTCAACTGATTTAAGGGGTGTTAAGGGGGCTGAACCTAGAGTAAGCACAGACATAAATAAAATGCTTGCGGAGTATGAAACACTTAGCAGGAAGATACACCAGTACATGACAACACCCACACAGCACACTGACCTTACCCAACCTACAGTACAGGGGGGTGCTGCCACACTACATCTGGACAAGACTGAACAACCCAGACATGTAACTAATGACTTTGCTTTCCCCTTGGGGGGACTCCCATGTATCCAGTCACGTGAGTTCAAGATACACGGAGGCCAGATTGGTGACCACTCGTCGGACATCACATATAATAATGTATGCAGACAGATGGACGCTGGTATCAGAGAGAGCTTCAGCGACAACGATATTGTCAGAGGTGTGCTAAGAATAATTAAGCCCGGCATCTTCAAAGACATGCTGATATAAAACGACATAATGACGGTAAGCGAGTTAAAGGGTTCCTACAGTCACACCTGGGAGATCGGAGCAGCACAGAGCTATTTCAAGAGCCACAGTGAACCTAGCAGTGACGAAGGGGAAGGACAGAGGCGGTTGCGAAAAAGCCAAAATGACCCAATCAAACAACTGACTGCTAGAATCGATACCTAACCAACATGGTGGATGCACTACAACATTCCATGATGGCACAGGTGGAGAGAAGTTGCCAATGCTTAGCCAGTCAACCAGTTTCCCCATAAAGTATATCGGTGCTGTCCAAAGTGCAGGAGAAGGAGGGCGACAGGATTGCCCACACTGCTTCATCTGCAGTGAGGAGGGCACCAGCTGGATGCATGAGAGACAACTCAGCGGCAGGGAAACGGGAACCGTCACTGCAGAGAGACAACCAGTGACCGTGGAGCCAATGTCTCAGACTGATGCAGCCAACTCAACCTGTAAGGACCTGGAGGAAGAAAACCATAGATCAAAGACGCACCACCAAAGACAGAATAACGATTCTACAGACCTGAAAGTGGAACACAGGGCTTGCCAGACCAAAACTGACAGCATAATCAAACTGATAGGAAGCAAAGCATTAACCCAGTGCAACTTGAATGGACTCAGTCAGGCATTGCTGGACACAGGGCACAGGTCAGCATAGTTGATCGTGTGGAAAGAGAAATACCTACCTGATATTGAGGTGAGACCACTGCGAGACCTACTGGGATGTGGGAAAGATCTGGAGGTATGTGCGGTTAATGGAGATCCTATTCCATTCGACGGATGGACAGACAGTCCTTACAGTCAACTTACAAGGAAACGAGGATCCCAGCCTTTCCATCAATGTACCGTTTTGGTAAGCAAAATGTCAATTGAGAGCACTCCTGGGCTTCAACGTGATTGAGGAACTGATTCAACGGCAACACCCAACAGCTCATGCAAACACTCACGGCTTTATTAGCTGGAGCTATTGATGTCCCAACGAAACGCAAAGGCACAAAACCCTTGAAGTTATACGGACTACAGAAGTTGAATGTGGCCGTCTGAAAGTCAGTCAGAGAAGAGTAATCATTCCGGCAGGGCAGGTTGCCTGGGTGCAATGTCGAATCACACCAAATTTAGCACAGTCAGACTCTGTAGTCATGTTTGAACCACAAGAGGATAATACCCACCTAAGTTGTCTAGATCTTGGAGAGGGGCTTCTGGAGATGTCTAACAAAGGTGGCTCAACCATATCTGTACCGATAGGGAATCACACAGGAAGTGATGTAGCTCTACCACAGGGCACAATTCTCGGAACACTGCAGCGGATAGAACGGATAGTGGATCCTGGACCATCAAGTGGAACAAGTCAGACAGTGAGAGTCCAGACTGCAGGGACGCAAGAGGCAGAGATGAAAACAGGCTTGTGGCATCATCCTGTTGACTTGGGGCATCTAAGTGACAGTCAACGTGAAGTCGTACAGAAGATGTTATATGAGGAGTCTAGCGTCTTCAGTAAAGGTGACAATGACATCGGATGTATCCCTAGTCTACAGATGTCAATAACTCTTCAAGATGCAATTCCAGTTCAAAAAGCATACTCCGCCATGCCGAAACCCCTGTTCAGTGAAGTAAAAGGCTATATACAAGAACTTCTGGTCAAAGGATGGATTGTCAAATCCAAATCGCCGTACGCCGCTCCCGGTTGTCTGCGTTCGAAAAAAAGATGGCAAACTCAGGCTCTGTGTTGATTACCGTCTCCTGAACAAGAAAACTGTTCCTGACCATCACCCATTACCCAGAATACAGGATCTGATTGACACACTGGGAGGGTATTCTTGGTTCAGTATCCTTGACCAAGGCAAAGCATACCACCAAGGGTACATAGCAGAGGGATCAAGACACATGACATTCATTCACCACACCCTGGGGGCTATGAGTGGGTCCGAATCCCATTTGATTGTCCAATGCACCTGCTGCTTTCCAACGCAGCATGGAAGAAATGCTCGATTCACTTAGAGATGAGTGTTGCATCCCATACTTGGACGATGTCCTTTGTTATGCGAGATAAGAACATGTTGAAACCATCTGTTGCGTGTTGAAGGCCCTCCAGTGTCATGGTGTCAAGCTAAAACCTGAGAAGTGTGAGATGTTCCACAGTGAAGTCAGGTATGTTGGACGCCTTGTGTCATCTGGAGGTGCGGTGATCCTAAAGATCTGGAAGCAGTCCAGTCCTTAACGAGCAGGACTCCAGACGGTGAGTGATGTGAGGAGGTTACTTGGGTTTCTCAGCTACACGTACATTCATCCATGATTTCTCCAGGGTCGCCCCTTGTATGAGTTGTTGCAAGCAAAACCGAGACAGCAAAGGGTTCACAATACAGGAGCAAAGTTAAAGGTCCGCAAGTACCCTAGAACTCCAGTAGAATGGACCAAGAACCACCAACAGACCCTGGAAAGACTGATCGAAATGCTAGTAAAACCAACGGTGCTGGGTATCCGAACTTCAATGTACCCCTTCGCCTCCACACAGACGCATCGAAAGGGGCCTAGGGGCATCGTTGAGGGTATAGGTCCAGGACATTGATGACAACAGAGAAGAACTACAGGTTACACAGTGGTAAACTCGAGTTCCTGGCACTGAAGTGGGCGGTATGTGAAAATTTCGAGACTATTTATTCTACGCCCCACTCTTCACGGTGTATACCGACAACAACCCCTGAACGCATGATGAGCACGCGGCTCAACGCAGGCCATCGGTGGGTCGGGAGTTGTCAGACTTCCAATTTGACATCAGCCAGGGAGGAAGATCAACATTGAAGCAGATACTCTATCTCGTCTTCCTCTGGACATTGAAGTGTATGAATTGGAGTGTACGGAAGAACTACCCATGGGAGCGATACAAGCGGCATGGGAGGGCTGTCACGTATCAGAGAGAAAGGACGTGGCCTGGGTCGCGGCTCTGTATATTTCTACGGTGGATGAATCACAACAACCCGCAACCGTGTTGCCCACAATAGAACGAAATGAACTGATTCAAGCTCAGAGAGATGATCCAGTAATCTCCCAAGTGAGACAATGGAAGAAGGATAATGTCACACTGACAGATGAGATGCGGGCAGGTCTGACAGGAATCAGCAGGAAAATTATGTATGAGTGGAACAAGCTACACCTGGAAGGAGGACTCTTATACCGCCGAACAAGTGAGAGAAAACAGCTTGTCTTACCGAGCAAGTACAAGAAGCTGGCACTCGAGCATCTCCATGACAAGATGGGGCACATGGGGACAGAGAGAGTACTCAGCTTGGCGAGGGATCGATTCTATTGGCCGTACATGAAGACAGAGATAGAAGGGTACGTGACCAGGAAGTGTCCCTGTATAAAGCAGAAGAAACCCGCCGTACATGTCCAAACACCGATGGGAAGCATCAGCACACACTCACCCATGGAACTGGTATGCATTGACTACTTGCACCTGGAACCAAGCCGCGGGGGGTATGAGTATATCCTGGTGGTCATGGATCATTTTCACCAGGTTCGCCCAAGCCTACCCGACCAAGAATAAGTCGGGGCGGACTGCAGCTGAACGCCTGTTCCAAGATTATATTCCGCGCTTTGGCTATCCGGAAAAATTACATCACGACCAGGGCCGTGAGTTTGAGAATGAACTTGTGAAGGAATTTTTCCTTATGGGTATTAATCTTTAGTGAAACATAGATTCAAGATGTATGCATCATATGTTTTCTCACTTGCAGTTAGAAAAGCATTCTGTGTGTGATGATTTACTATGATTGGGAAGTGATAGAGGTAAGGAAACGCAGATGGTCAGGGGGTCAAGGGGGCATTTGCCTCCCTTTTCTGCATAACCATTAATAGATAAACAACCTGGTATCTCTCCCTGTAGGGGAGGGAAGGAGGAGGCCTTGAAAGGAACCACTATAAAAACAGGCTGGCACTGCTTTTCCTTATCTCTCCTGACTGACTCACAGATGTGGGTTAGTGACGAGGATCTTCTCTTGCAGGAGAATAAATACCTTTATTACTATCATTTGGACTCAGATTTGTCTCTTACTCGGTGATGATGTTTGTATGAAAGAAATTGCCACAACAATTTGGTGTCAGACAGTGGGATTCCTTGGACGTGACTTCTGGACCTGACAGCAGACGGAGGCTGATCACCTTGGAGCTGAAAGTTCCAACCCTACCTCAAAAAGATTCAGAGGCGAGGGACCGTTCCGCTGTTGGGACCGGAGGATCGACCACTGGAATCAAAAAGAACCCAGGTGGCACAAAACGACATCTCTGGTAAGAGTCAATTAAATTCAATTTAATTAGGGGGGAAAGAGTGAAATTGAACCATATTGGCTGAGAACTGTTTCTGTGGTAGAGTAATCTGGGCACGAACGTTCAGATGGGTAACCTGAGATTAACTTGAGATCTGTACGGATCAAGATAGGTTTCAAACAGGTACCGAGGTTAATTGGGGTTAGCTAAAAATCGAAAGATTTTGGTAAATCACAATTAAGAGGGCACTGATTGTGCAACCCGACCGATTGCGGGATAAGAGAAAATCGGATCTGCTGGAGACGTCTAGCAGATTAAAGAGACGCGCGTGAGTAAATCCACAGAAAGCAGAAAACAGCCAGTATGGGGAAGTCTCAGAGCAAGCTTGTGAAATATGATACACCGGTGTACTACCAAATGAAAAAATATTATGGTCAGAAATGTATGCAAGATATTGAAAAATTAATCAAGCATCATGATTTTCCCGAAGAGGGAACATTGAGCCTCACAAGACTGAAAGTGGTGAGGGACTCAGTTGAACAAAGTAGCGACAAACAACCAGATTGTTGTTGCAAATGTGTTAAACATGTATGTAAAAAATGTGAACAAACAGTAGATTGTTGGCTCAAGGAAGCAGATAAAAGAGAAAGAAAGCAAATGCAGAAAGAGTTAGCAGGAAGAAAAAATGAAAAGTGTGAAAGTCTATCTGCATGTGGGTCTGCACCACCAGAACCGACTAACCCACAGTATGTTTGTGTTTCCCACATGAAAATACGGTGAGGCCGGCACCGAGTACAAAACACACATCTACCCAATGGCTCAGCTGAGTGCACTGAAATTCGACCCCGACCTCGACTGTTCTCCGCCAAGACAACCGCAGCAGGACGCACAAGCACGAGCAGCGCGAGGCGCTGAACAAACAGCAAGCAGCGCAGGCAGCGCAAGAAATGTGGACTGTGTGCGAGTGGTGAACATGACTTTTCTGGCTGCACGAAGTGCAGGTTGTGCAAGAACCACGGACACTGGGCACAGGATTGTCCAGAGGCTCGTAAGGCGGATTGAAACGAGAGGAACGGAGAACAGGAGAGGAGAGGGCGGGTGACAGGCATTCAGCCAGCTACGAAAAAGGGAAGTAAAAATTTATTGACACACACAACACGCTCACATACACTGATTCAAATACTGCTATCTGCAAGGAAGAACATGCTTGCAACCCTTTATGTGTGATTGTTGAAGTTTTGAATAATGCTATCTGCAATGAAGAACTTGCAACCCTTTATGTGTGACTGCTGAAGTTTTGAATAATGCTGTTACTGATGAATGTCTGAGAATGTACAAAAGTTTAGGGTTTTTAAGGCTACCGAGATATCCCATGTTAGTTGACGGGACAATGATAGACTTTATGGTTGATTCGGGAGCGGCGCGATCCACCATAAGACCATGTGACTTGCCATGTGAACCAGGAATGACGGATTTAGTGTTTGAAAGCACGTCCGCGTCAGGGCATATAATTTCAGAAAACTATACTGTGCCGTTGAAATGTGAGACGGAGGGGGGCAGGGCATTGAAACATGCGTTTTTGTGCTCTGAAACCTGTCCGGTTCCGTTAATGGCCAGGGATCTAATGTGTAAATTAAATCTGAAACTCACTGCTGGTCCGTTTGGAATCGTTATTGAAGAGGAACAGCAGATGAGTTGTGCAAAATTTGAGCCACAGTGGGCATACGAGTGGCAGATAAGTGATTCTGATTGGGCACAAATGATTTTGAAATTGGCAAAAGATCGAACAGTGTCAGCTAACACAGAAAATATGTTGCCTGACAGATTGCATTGCACGTCACATGTTGTAATTGAGCGTGAATCACAATATGAGGAAGAGTGGTTTAACGGGGCAGAAAATGAGAAAATAAGGTTTGATAAGATTTTCTGGAATGAAAATGTGTGTGCGCTTTCAGCTTGCCTGTCGGAAAAACAAATGCAGCTGTTTTTGATAACGGGGAAGTCTGCGCCACACTTATCAGTGACCAAGGCCACCGAGCAGACATGGGCCGCTTTAGGCCTGTTTGTGAGAAAATGCATGAGAGCCACAGATTGGGCTGAAAAGGGAAGAGGGGAGAAACACATTGCAGTATGTAGATGATTTATTGATTTGTGCACGAGATGAGGTTACGTGCGTGGCTGACACTGTAACTCTCTTGAACCACCTGGCGCAGGAGGGTCACAAGGTCAGTCTGACAAAGCTACAATTTGTGAAGCAGGAAATAACTTTTTTGGGTCACACTATAACACCAAACAGTAAAGCTATCTCTGAGAAACGAATAAAAGCTATCAAAGATGTACCAAGACCAATAACAAAGAAACAATTGTTATCATTCTTGGGAATGTGTGCATATTGTCGAACGTTTATTCCAAATTATGCATTTCTTGAAAAGCCCTTGAGAGCCCTGACAACAGGGAAAGGGCTGAGGTCATGTGACAAGATTTATTGGCCCACAGAAGCACAGGATGCGTTTGCAAACATGAAACTGCAACTGGCTCAGGCTCCAACGTTGGGCCTCCCTGTGATTGAAAGGCCTTTTACACAGATGGTAGACGAAAAACATGGATTTATGAGTTCAGTGCTCTTGCAGACCCATGGGGACAGATTACGACCAGTCGCATATTTTTCAACGAAGCTTGATGCAGTTGCAGCAGGCTTGCCACACTGCCTGAGGGCTGTGGCGGCTGCGGAGCTGGCTGTACTGACTTCAAGGGAATTTGTGGGGTATTCTGATTTGACTTTGATGGTCCCACACGCGGTCTCCATGATTTTGCAAGAACAGAGAACGTCACATTTATCAACAGCCCGATGGCTGAGGTATCACACGATTTTGCTTGACATGCCAAATGTAACGGTGAAAAGATGCACAACTTTGAATCCTGCCACACTTCTCCCTACAGAGGAGGATAGGGAGGAACACCATTGCTGTCTATCAGTGTTGGAACAGGTGTGTACACCACGTCCAGACCTGTTGGACACACCTTTAGAGAACTGTGACAATGTCCTCTTTGTGGATGGGTCGGCGTCAAAGATCCACAAACAGGCTTGAATAAGGTTGGTTTCGCGGTGACCACTGAATTTGAAGTCGTAAAGTCTGGCAAATTGCCATCAAATTATTCGGCTCAGGGAGCTGAATTGGTTGCTCTGACAGAAGCGTGTAAACTTATGGCAGACAAATGTGTGACAATTTACACAGACTCGCGTTATGCTTTTGGGGTCACGCACGACTTTGGGGCACTTTGGAAGCACAGACATTTTTTGAAGTCGGATGGACATCCGATATTAAACGCATCTCTTGTGGCTGAGCTTTTGGAGGCCATTCTTTTACCAGACAAGGTCGCGATCTGTAAATGCGCAGCGCACACTAACGATAAAAGTTTTATCTCCACAGGAAACGCCAGAGCAGACGCGGCAGCGAAGGCCGCGGCAGCACAGGAGACAAAAGAAACGACTTGTGCTTTGGTATCTGTGACTAACCCTGATATTTCCCCTTGTTTACAAAGTATGCAGACTTTTTGGGAGCAGAAAACAACAATGGAGGTCGTCTGGCTGCAGCCTCCAGGGGTGTATGGATGAGTCTTGATGACATTCCTTGTTTGCCCAAACACTTCTTTCAGCATTATGCTAAGTTGACACATGGGTTGTATCATGTGTCAAAGGGGAGTATGTTAATGCAGATGAAGGAATTATGGTTTACAAAGGGGTTTACAGTGTTTGCTGAAAATTTTTGCCAAAGATGTGTCACTTGTAACACACACAATGTGGCTAGGGGAATAAAAACACCCTTGGCATCTCAACCAGCCCCGGCAGGCCCTTTTGAATATCTAATGATGGATTTCATCGAATTAACCCCTTGTGGGAAACAGAAACACTGTCTGGTGATGGTTGACATGTGGTCAAAATGGGTTGAGGTTTTCCAACCTCGAAACAAGATTCGGCAGCAGTGGCAAAGGCCCTGTTAACCGAGATTGTTCCGAGATGGGAATTCCAAGAAAAATCAGTTCTGACAATGGCAGACACTTTGTCAATGATGCAATAAAGCAGGTGGGTCAGTTCTTGGGAATTGACATGAGAACATACTGCAGCTACGCGCCTCATCAGGAGGGGCAGTAGAGAGACAGAACCAGACAATTAAGAACAAATTAGCAAAATGCTGTGAAGAGACGGGTCTGACTTGGCTTAAAGCCCTCCCAATTGTACTGATGTACATGAGAATGAGAAAAAGAGTGAAAACAAATCTGAGCCCATTTGAAATTTTGTTTGGCAGGCCACCATTCATGGGCATAGAAGGGGTAAACAAAGGCTGCCATCAACGGATGTGTGTGAATGACATGCTGAATTACTGCAAAGAAATGTCTTGTCTGTTATCAAATATTTCTGTGCAGGTAAAAGCTGCCCAGGGGAAGGTTGCTGAGACATTCCTGCACGAGGTCAGACCTGGTGATTTCGTGGTGATTCGTGATCACAGGAGAAAGAGCTGGAAATCGAAAAGGTGGCTTGGGCCTTTCCAGGTGCTTCTGGTGACGCACACGCCGGTGAAGGTCCCAGAGAGGGCTACGTGGGTTCACGTAAACCATTGCAGGAGGGTGCCGCCCATTGCGGAGGCGGAGCAATCGCTGGAGGAGGTTCAACGCGAGTGTCAATAAATGCTAAGATCCAGTTTGAAAAACCCCTTGCATTGCAGCTGTGTGTTTAGGCGGAACCAGATATCAGCAGCAAGGAGGAGACTGAGGGGAGGAGGCAACTTTGATTGCGCAAACGGCATCTGGGTGGACACCGTAATCAACAGAACAGATAAGACTTTTAGTGCTTCGAAGACAGTACTTTCTCACATTCTCTGGTCATAACAGCACCTTTGATTCAGAGTAACTGAGAGAATGGAGCGTACAAGACCGTGGCACCCATTCAGAATGCCAGGAATGTGTGGCCTGTTTAAGACCACATGCATAATAACTTTGTTGTCAGTAACAATTTGCTTTTGGTAAATCAAATACTACACTTCACAACAGGTCTGAAGGTGTTACCAACAGGAGATCAGACCAACAATATGATGACACAAGTAGCGGAAGTTACAGTGAAATGTGTTAATTGAGTTATGATGTTTTTTTTTTTTTCTTCTTGAGAATGATTGGTATGTAAAGAAGGTTAAAAGCAGCAGTTATCCATGTTACGAGATGACGTACAAGGAGAGGGGGTGAAACTGAGGGATTTTTTACATACTTTTAATATTTACATTTTATATTACAGAAGTAACTCAACAGTGATAAATTGATATGTTTATTTCCTACTATGAACTATACTTTTTCTTGTTTATACTATGGTGACTGAGGGTTCGGTTTAGGCCGAGGGTGCAACAGCAGGGCCTGTCCATTCAGTCCGGCTATAGAATAAAGTCTTTACTATGCTTGCAAATATTAGGGTCTGACCCAACACAAAAAACAGCCTAAGCATTTTTCAAATTTTCAAAAACTTACTTCACAGGTTCAAGGAGAGTGATCATTTATGTGAAAATCAGAGATGAAGAGTATAAGTGTGATCAATGACTTGAACTTGTATTTATTATTATTTTTACTAATATTATTACAATGTTTGATTAATCAGTTATCAGAGAATGATAAAAAGGGAGGAATTGTGAAGGAATTTTTCCTTATGGGTATTAATCTTTAGTGAAACATAGATTCAAGATGTATGCATCATATGTTTTCTCACTTGCAGTTAGAAAAGCATTCTGTGTGTGATGATTTACTATGATTGGGAAGTGATAGAGGTAAGGAAACACAGATGGTCAGGGGGTCAAGGGGGCATTTGCCTCCCTTTTCTGCATAACCATTAATAGATAAACAACCTGGTATCTCTCCCTGTAGGGGAGGGAAGGAGGAGGCCTTGAAGGGAACCACTATAAAAACAGGCTGGCACTGCTTTTCCTTATCTCTCCTGACTGACTCACAGATGTGGGTTAGTGACGAGGATCTTCTCTTGCAGGAGAATAAATACCTTTATTACTATCATTTGGACTCAGAGTTGTCTCTTACTCAGTGATGATGTTTGTATGAAAGAAATTGCCACAACAAACTCTTTCGCACTCTCCAACAGTTTGCTCGAATTGGCCACTCTCGAACATCGCCATATCACCCCCAGGGCAACCCAGTTGAGAGGTTCAATCGGACCTTGTTACAAATGTTAAGAACACTGGGAGACAAGGAAAAGGAGAGGTGGAAAGATCACTTACCTCAAATCGTGCATGCTTACAACTGTACACGGCATGAATCGACAAGATACTCACCCTTTTTCCTCTTATACGGGCGGCATCCTCGACTTCCAGTTGACCTGATCTTCGGCTTGGTGGAACGAACAGAAGAAATCACACCGAAGGGGTATGCAAAACAGTGGGCACGCCGAATGAGTGAAGCATACCAGATCGCGGAGAGCCACAGTCGACAGTCAAGTGCGAGAGGGAAAGCGCAGTATGACCGGAAAATGAGGGGAGTTGTGCTGAAGGCAGGAGACCGAGTGTTAGTCAGGAATCTTGGGGAACGAGGAGGCCCAGGAAAGTTACGGTCCTACTGGGAAAAAGCTGTATACGTGGTGAAGGAACAAGTATCTGACAACCCTGTGTATGTTATATATCCTGAGAACAACAACCGTGGAAAAACCAGGACATTACATCGAAACCTGTTGCTACTGGTGAACGACTTACCTGTAGAAGTTCCAGCGACGACACCCGGACCTAAGAGACCTGAAAGACAGAAAAAGACAGTGAGACACACAAGCAATGAGAATATGGATGACAGAGACAGTGACATGGTCAGCTCTGATGAAGAGAGTAGTGCAGGAGGATACTGGTTGAGAGTTCCAGTCAACAGACAGCCATCGGGTGACAGACCACAAGAGCAAGCTCATGTAAGGGAAAACATTCGTGTTATGCAGGAAAGGGAAAGCTCAGAACAGATTCAGGAAAGAGAGGTACAAAGAACCAGCCATAGTCCAACAGACAGAAGAACAACTACTTACCTTGAAGTGGTAAATCCAGTTGACGAAGATGACTGAGCAAATACAGAAAGTGAGCATGATTTTGTAGACAGAGCTGAGGCTCCGGGAATGGAAGAAGAGAACCATGTGAGAAGGTCAGCTAGGGAGAGGAGACCAAGGCAGATTTATACATACAACATGTTGGGCCAACCTGCAATCCATCCCTACACTCACACACTGAACTCAGTTACTGCTTACACCATCCCACCCATGCCTGTTTGGGGTTTACAAAATTACACTACACCCATTACTTACCCTCACTGGTACTTACCTTTAGCTCACACACCTTATGGGGTTACAACAGGTGTTTATTAAGAGGGGTTAAAGTGTTTGATAATTGAAAATGAGAGGTAGATCACTGGAGCTTTTCTTATTTTGTCAGGGAGAGTGTGATACACACAAAGTATGTACACAATTGTGTTATATTTGCTTTATTTTCCTTTAATTATTTATATTGTTTTAAGTTTATTGATCGCATATTGAATGCAGTGTGTATGTGCAAATTAGCAACTGTATATTGATCTACATGGAGAGAAAAAAAGGGACTCTTATTTTGACCGTCTGCTTGGAGAATCGCGGAGAGAACGACGAACTGCGCATGTGTCCTCAGATCAGCAGAGGAGCTGTGAAAGAGCGCGACTCTCTCGTTCTTCTGACATTTTTCCTGTTTTACAGGTAAAGACACAGACAAAAGAGAGACCTATATCTGTTGTACTGTATTTACACGATTACAATGTATGGCGAAGGTAAAGTGTTAATTGTGATGTGGTTTGAGAATGTGATGTTCATGCTATGTGAAAAAAAGTAATTCAAGTATGCTCCAGTGATCATTATCTTACTACCGTGTTATATTACTTGGTTTAAGTCACAAAATAGCTGTTTCTTCATGTTATAAGTTAATTAATAGTGTTAAGTATCTTCGGGAAGCTCACTCTGTGGTCGCGTTTGGCGCGCTTTATGGTCACGTGATCACTCACTGAAAAAGGCATAGAAAGCAGTTAGATCTGTGTGTGCTTCATAGTAAATATACTCCTATGGGGAGAAAAGGAGTGTATTGTATTTAATATTGGTTTTAAGAAACGAAAGTAGTTTGCAACACTAAAGTTTACAGTTAATATGATGAGTAAATTCATATAATATAACTTTCTGGTTACTAATATCATTATTGATGTTTATAAAATGTCCTTTGAGTATTTAGTATTTATCTAAAAATGGTAAAATGAAGAAAAGAGACAAGAGAGTGTCAGAATGTGATTTATTTTGATGTTGATGTCGTTTAAGTGATGTACTAAGAGAAAAACATACAAAAGAATGTAAAGTAATGCTTTAAAAGCAATTGTTTATGCTGGAATTATACTGTTTGTACATTTAATAAACAGATCAGCAGAGGAGCTGTGAAAGAGCAGACGCGACTCTCTCATTCTTCTGACATTTTTCCTGTTTTACAGGCAACAGTAATCTGTCTGCGGGGTCCCTGAAGGCGGGGCCTGCAACACTCGCATATAGAACAACCACAGGCTCAGCACCCACCTACTTCCACTCACCATTACGAATTTACATCCCCTCCAGAAGTCTGAGATCTGCTAGTGAGCGACGCCTCGTGGTACCATCATAGAGAGGCTCAAAATCACTCTCCAAAACATTCTCTTTCACCGTTCCTGGCCGGTGGAATGATCTTCCCACCCCCATCCGGAATGCTGGATCCCTGTCAATTTTCAAGCAACAACTGAAAACTCATCTCTTTCAACTCTACTTGACTACTTAAAAAAAATAAAAAAAAATAATAACTTTCACTTTTTCAAAATCTTCATCTTTCTCTTTATCTTTCTCTCTTTCCCTTGCTAGCATGTACTTATTTGAACAATGCCTGAGACTTGGTGTTATTGGCACTTCCTCTGTATGTTTGCCTCTTCAAGATTAATCGCTTTATGTACTCCCCAATTGTAAGTCGCTTTGGATAAAAGCGTCTGCTAAATGACTAAATGTAAATGTAAATGTTACACTTGCCAGTTAACAAGCAAACCCAACCAGAAAATAAAACCTGCTTTGTTGCACCCTATTCCTGCAATTGGCGAACCTTTTGAACATCTTATCATTGACTGTTCTTCATACAGAATAACATTTCTAATAATTGCCTACTGAATTATGTGATCTGTAGAGTACCATTCGTTCCTATCAATTTCGGCCTCTCTACGTCGCTCCAGATGCTGACACTTTGGGGAAACACCTTACTCCTGAAATACTGAAGCCTTATTAAATAACGCTATAGCGTTGCAATAGCCAATGGCATTCAAGTATGCGCATATGGGAGTGGCACTGCCCCATATATAACGCGTCGCTTGGCGCCATTTCCTCTGAATATTTCTCCTTCATACAACAAGTTAGAAGCTTCTTGCCGTGGATTCACCATTAAATAAGTGGAATTTATTGCAGAATAAGTGTATTATTTTTCTGCTTCAGGCGTTCTGGTGAGAACGACGATTTCTATCAAAACTTGTGGAGTCTGCGAGGGACCCATCGAGCTCCCAGACGGACATGATTCATGCGTCTTGTCCACATGGATCCACACGCAGTCATCGAGTCCAACTGCCCTCATTGTGGGGAGATGAGTGTTAGGGCTCTCTCGACGCGGATAGCCATCTTGCTCAATGAGCAGCCCATTCTCAGCTCGCAGCAGTCTCCCTCCTCCAGCTATGCTAAGCCGCAGAAGACGAAGTCGCGTCGCCCTGGGGTGGAAACCGGCAGGTCGGTAGGTGAGCACATTCTGGTGGAGTTTGTCAACGCAGGTTTCCATCCCCCCTCTGGTGCCGAGGACCTGGTCTCATTTGGAGCACCAGATGAAGACAGCGAGGAAAGCCATGTCAACCGTGGCATCTGACTCATTTGATTGGGCCTCCAGTCATGCAGGGGATTTTCCCGCGTCGCATCTCGGTGAGGACGTCCACGAAGATGAGGAATTAATCCGCCTCATGTCCAAGGCAGTGGAGGAACTCGAGCTGGAGTGGGCTCCTCCCGCCATTCCAGAATGTGGCAGTATGGACAAGTGGTTCCTCCAGCCTGGCCACTGTCGTACCACGAGCTTCCAAAGACCAGCCCTTTTTTTTACCAAAGTACACGTGGAGGTATCAAAGATGTGGTACGCCTCATATTCGGCTCGTGCTTACATCTCTGGACCAGCACTGCTCAACATGGTCGAGGGCGCCGATGCACGGGGATATGAAAATCTTCCCCCTGTGGAGGAAGTGTTGGCCACCCACCTCTGCCCAGATTTTTTCAAAGTTAAGTCCTCGATAGTGCACCCCAATAAGGCGTGACGCATGACTAATATAGCTGGAAAAGCCTATACAGAAGCCGGCCAAGCAGCTTTAGCCCTTCATATGATGGCAGTGCTACAAGCTTTTCTAGGCCAAAATGTTAAAGCAGATGGATAAGCACGGCCCAGATTCCAATACCTTTAAAGAGCTTCGCAGCGCCATTGATTTCGCCCTGCGAGCTGCAAATCAATGGCTCAGTCTGCGCGATGGGGAGCCTCGTTGTGCTGAACCACCACCTTGACACTGACACTGACAGACATGAAGGACGGCGAGAAGACGGTCCTCCTTAACGCCTCAATCCCTCGGCCTCTTCGGCAGCTTGGTGGAATCCTTTCTGGAGCATTTCACAGAGGCTCAGAAACAGTCTAGGGCTATAAAGCATTTCATGCCAATGCACGCTGGAGCCCCCCCTCCTCCTGTGTGTCCTTGTTCGCTCTCATCCTCTGCACAACGCTTGTCATCTAAATCAGGCCAGCCCCCGCCTCTAGGCCATGAATGAAGCAGGACCCTTTGGTCAGACGCAAGGAGCATCGTCCTACCCGTTACCCCTTCCCTAAACGGCAGGGTCCCCGGATATTGGGAATACAGACCGAGAAAGTGCAGCCGCGTTCCTGATGGACCGGAAGGAAGAGGAACTTGCAGTTCAGCACCGAAGACGAGCCGGCGTCAAAGTCTGCACATCTCAGATTTCTGTGTGTTTGTTGTGCAACAAAAATGAAACAACCTCACAAAAAGAGCTGTTTTCCTCTTTCAATCACCACCCACATTCACTGTGCGGACGGCTCTGGGCTCCCAGTCAGCGAGATATCACATCACTCTATGAAACACTCTATGCAGAAAAGTGGAGATCTGAAGATCTCAAAGATGCGTATTTCCATTTCCATATAGCCCCCCGCCACAGGCGCTTTCTGATATTTGCATTTGAGGGAGTTGCATACCATTTTACAGTCCTTACGTTTGGCTTGTCCCTGGCGCCACGCACATTTACATCTGAATGGAGTGCATTCTAAACTGTCTGGACAACTGGCTGCTGATGGCTCATTCAGAGAGCACGCTAGATGTTCACAAGGGTATGCTTATCAACCACCTGCAGTGTTTGGGGCTTACAATACATTTTCGAAAAAGCAAACTCCAACCCACGCAACCCTCATTCCTGGGTGTGAGCCTCGACTCTCTCTCTTTGCAGGCCAACCTGCTCCCGGAACGTGCACAGACAATTATGAATTAGCCAGCAGCGTTCTGGGAAGGGAAGTTACTACCGTTTAAATGTTTTCAAAGAGCACTTGATCTGATGACAACAGCCTCGCCGGTATGTCGCCTGGGTATGCTCCACATGCGCTCTCTCCAGATTTGGTTAAAAGACCGCATCCTGGCGCACGCATGAAGGTGCGCGTGAAGGTAACTCACAGATGTCTGGAAACAATGTCCTCCTGGATGAGCGACGCGCTGCACAGACGGAGCGTGATGATGGAACAGATCTGTTAAACTGTCACGACAAAGCATCATGCAAGGAACAGGGAGCGATTTGCGATGGCAGCCCAGCTTTAAGTTTCTGGACGGACATGCACATGGCACATAAATTGCCTGGAATTGAAGGTGGGTCATTTAGCCCTCGAGCAGTTTTATGCTCAAGTTCATCACCACCATGTTCTCATTAGTTCTGACAACATGGCAGTTGAGGCTCCCCTCTTAAGGCATGCGACAACGCTCCTGTTGTGGGCAGACCAACATCTCCTATCTATTCGAGCTGTCCATGTCCCCGGCCACTTGAACTGTGGAGCAGACATGCTGTCGAGAGAGGGTTTACTCCAGGGGGAATGGAGATTGCACCCTCAAACAGTGAGTATGATTTGGATCGTATTCAGGCAAGAATAGTGGACCTCTTCGCATTACATGTATTTAAATATATGCATTTAGCAGACGATTTTATCTAAAGCGACTTACAGTACATTCAGGCTATACATTTTTTTCCTCACTATGCGCATCAGCGGAGAACACTCACTGCCCCTTATTATTTTCCCTGACGGAACAATCCACCTTGGGAGTGGATGCGCTCGCCTAACACTGGCCGAGGACGCACAAATATGCATTTCCGCTGGTAAAGCTCCCCCATCAAGTGCTGTGCAAAATCAGGGAGGAGGAGGAAACGGAACTGTTGGTCGTGCTGAAATGGCCCACACAGCCTTGGTTCTTGAACCTGCTGAAACTGCTGTCAGGACAGCCTTGGAGAATTCCACTGAGTAAGGACCTTCTGTCTCAAGGGGAGGCTTGATCTGGCATCCCCAACCAGAACTATGGGATCTGCATGTTTGGCCGCTCAGCGGAGCTCGCCGATAGCTACACTCCCTCAGCACATGCTAGATACTATTGTAGAAGCGCAAGCTCCTTCTACAATACACCTGTATGCTCACAAGTGGAGGATATTTGGTGCAGTTCATGAATGGAAGACCCGTTAAATTGCCCTGCGGAAGTTATTCTGTCCTTCTTGTAAGAGCGTTTGGATGCGAGACGTGCGCCTTCCACACTCAAAGTATACATAGCCGCTATATCTGCATATCTTAACGGGATTGACAGGCGGTCAGTTGGCAGGAATAATCTTGTAATCAAATTTCTACGAAGGGCGAGACGCATGAACCCCTCTCACCCACCCACTATCCCCATCTAGGATTTAGCTTTGGTTCTAAAGGCTTTGACATGCCCACCGTTTGAGCTGCTTCAGTCGTCTTCAATAAAAAATGCTGTCCTATAAGACCACACTTTTACTAGCACTACCTTCAGTAAAGTGTGTGGGCGACATGACCGCTCTTTCAGTCAACAACTCCTGTATGAATTTCAGGTGAGAAACGAGCTATCTATGATCGCGTGCAGTTGCCGATGCACACAAAAGCATGTAATTGCTTTCTTATGTGTGTTATTTTATCGGTTTCACTTTCGCTTCCGAAATCGATCACAATCAGCAAGGAGGGGAGAGGACGGAAAGTGGGGGGCACAGTAACTCGTTTGGGGGGGCACACCCCATGAATGCCCCCCCTTGGCACTGGCCCTGGGCTGGATGGGTTTCACAATACACTTTTACCAGATTCTACAATCTGGATGTCTCTTTGTTGGCCTCTCGGATTCTGTCCACCCAGGAGAACTGAGCTTAAGGTATGTGGCCCATTCAGTTTGCTGCTTGCTGCTTATTTCCTATTGGCCTCAACGGCTAGTAAGCCCTGCCCCCTTGTTCTTAGGTCCGGTGTTTCAACTAGGTCTGCTGGGCTGCATTTGTCAGAAGGAAACGGCACCATTGCTGGCATCGCCTAACCCACTCGATGATTCTTGGTGCATAGATTAAAACTATTGTATTGAACCACACCATTATTAAGGTTGAGCTTAACATCCCTAACTCAGTAATTATAGCCAGGAGCCTTTGCTTCATTTTGCAATCATCAGGAGGCGGAACGACCTGCTTAAACTGTGCTAAAACATGTTAATGAACCGAGGCTAGATGCCTCGTTTTATGAGCTACCTCATAGTCATGTACAATGTTATGTCATTCATGTTAGCCCTGGAAGCAACCATGTTTGTCACTTTTTCTCTACCTCTCACTGAGCTGCCACTGCCCCCCCCCTTTATCAGCGAGTTACAGTTCAAGCATTCACAAGCATAGGGTACGCCGCCTCCCCTCCCCTGTATTGTTCATGAACGCGATAGAGCGGCTGAACGAGAGCGTCTCCCCACTTGGAGTATGTTTCAACTAGGTCCGGTAGCATAATGCATCATATAGGGGGAGGTATTGGAGCTACCGCCTCCTAGCCATTTTATAGGTCTCAAGTCTAAAGTGCTTAACTGGGAATGGTACTATGTAGCCTATGCGCATCTACCGCCGGAGAGTCACTTGATTGTAAATGCTTATGTGACCTTACCATCCTGATTCTACCGTATGACATGCATCTACACTACCAGGGCTATCTGCTCCCCTTGTGCTGAAAAACCTTTCGTTGTAATGTGCCGTGATTTGACACGTTTCCCAAAGCGTCAGCACTGAGTGTAGCTAGGTCTCCTCTCGCTGGAGAGTCATTATGCTGAGATCTCCACGCTTAGAGTTCCATACTTTGGTGGGTGAGCTAATCTATGTCATGTCGAGCTTTGAGCTTGCCTGTAGGAGGCTTTTTTGGGGCAGGGATGATGTTCCTCTGAGTCTTTGACTTAGGGAATCCAGTATTTGGGAACTCATCCCTCAGCATGGCAGCGTTGGTTTTTCGTTATCATAGCGCCCTCTAGAGGACACAGCGTGGAGTTCCCTTTCGAAAGGGAACGTCTCAGGTTATGCATGTAACCATAGTTCCCTGATACTGTATCAGCATTTTACACATAAGACAATCTTACTTGCTCACTGACTGAGAATGCAAAAAGCACTACACTTTCAGATGTCTTTTAATAGATGAACCCTATACCCTATGGTGACTGAGAGAGAACTTCAGAAAACACATGCAAATAGAAAAAGCACCAGAAAATCAAGAAAACATCATCAATTTGACAGCAGGTGCTGCAAATGCTCACAACACACACAACAAAATAATGAAATGCACTGCAAATGCTCACAACTTAATTTGCAGTTTTTTTTCTATTTGCAGCGCATTGAGCTCTCTCGGCCACCATATGCACCACTTAACGGATGACATAATCAATAGCCAATGCACGTTAATGCACAGCTCACATTCCATAAACAATTTTAAACCAACTGCTACTTTTCAAATAACCCTTGTTTTTATTATTCAACCACAAAATCGCTGTTATGTCTGATTGTTTATTGACAGATTTCACAGTATGTGCTGCTAGCAGTCTTGCACCACAAGCAAGCGTCAAAATTCTTGTGAACAAGACTGACAGGTTCACACGCTGACAGGTTGACCCTGTTCATACGTGTCTCTCTTCCAAATAAAATGTCCTTTTAATGTCCCTCTTAGTGGTTCCAAATCCTATTCCTGGTGTCCCTGCCGAGTCTCCTCTCAGATAGGACTTCTATAATCACTCCACCCCCCCACCCCCATTACTGTCCCCCTGTTTACTGGTACACTATTTTCTTATTGTCAGTTTAGAAGCTGAAGAAAGATTTGGAGAATAGGTCAAGAACACTGCAAGATTCATGAAAATGTGATATTTCTAAATGAGTCACTTCTTTTTGTCATCCTCAGGTTAAGGGGTGTTGGGGGAACAAGAAATACAGACCATCGAATCAACCTTCAGACTCAGTTTATGAAGATATGAAATGGAGCAATTCGAATGGCCTACCCAGTGTAAGGACAATCATCAACCCTGACTATCAATCCATCAAGCCACTCTGCTAATTATAGAGTTTAAGTTGTATAACTCTCTATTTGGATTGGCAAAGCTTTTAAATGATCTATTGCTTTGTATTTGAGTTGATCATTTTCATTTGTGACTGTTCCTTTCAGTTCAGAGAGAGAGAAAAACAATTCTATAATTAATTTTGTGTGGTTATCATGATTATATTTAAGATGCTGTAGATCAGGAAGAATTTAAAATAGTTTAAGTGTGAAGAAAAAAAAAGATGCTGCCATTTAAGAGATATTGTTAGCTGATGGGCAAAAGAAATGTCAAAGAGCTCTTTTGTGGTCTGATGTGCTCATGCATGTGCAAAGAACTCAAGAATGTTGAGAAGTGCCTGCTACTTTCCATCTGACAAGTATGACAGTGAACTGACTGATGGAAAATAGATAATCATATTTCACTCCTCTGATTACAATAATGGCAATCAAAGCCTTTTTTTCTTATTGCAAATTTTAAACTAAACAGCAAATGGTACTTGTTTGCACAGTGTGTATCTGACTCTTTGATGTTAATTTTATAACTTGGTTTTCACTCTTAACCAATCATCTTCCTTTGCAGTTGTGGTCATTTTTTCTTCCTTTCTATAACCTTTTAGAGTGCATCAAAACAAAGCCACACTGATGTGTTTCTTGTCTTGACTAACGTTGAATTTAAAGTTTTAAAACGTATGCAATGAGCTAGCAGATGAGGCTTTTATGTATTAACTGACATGCATGCTGCTACTTAATACATAATACATGCAAGCTTGGCTGCATTTGTAATGTATTTTAATGTTTTAATGTAATGTTAATGTTTTTTATTATTTTTTAATTTAGCATATCTTGTCTCTGACTACAGGGCCCTAGACTAACTTTTTGCACTGGTTGCACTGGTGCACCTAACTTTTGTTTAGGTGAACCAGCACAAAAGTTAGGTGCACCCAAATTTTCATATAGGCAATATTGACTAGTAAACGATTAACTAACAATGTGGTCAATATAAAGTTCTTTATTTTAAGCATAATTCTACAAGAAGGGTAACTTACTGAAAAGCTGAGCTGAGATTTAAGCTTAAAACATCTTAAGATAAATTAAATCTTTATGAAGATAAATTAAATAAAATAAAAAAAATCTAAATTAAGTGTTTTAAGGGCTTCAAACTGAACATCTTATGACTATCTTCCATTGCAGTCACATGCCCCTCGGATGGCCAACTCCTGTAGTTTGGCCTTCTTGATCTTTGGCCTTGGCTAAACCAGCTGGCCACACTCTCTCTAGCATCAACATCTTCCAGACTTGAACCCTCTATACTGATTCTTATCAGATCTTCCACTGTGTCTGAATGAAGGGATGCTCTAGTGCAGTGCTTCCCAACCCCTTAAACCTATAAAACAATCCGGCGCCCACATCCCACCTCAGACAACCAAATAATTTCAATAAACCTTATATATATATATATATAAAAGTATTTACAGTTTTTATAACCAATTCTTACTATGTAAAAAATAAGTATACTTAAGGCCCGTACACACCGGGACGAATTTCGCGAGCGATATTCGCCGACGTTTAACGCCTCCTGACTAAACAAAGGGCGCCAATGTGAGTGTGCACACCGATGCGAAAAACGCCACGCGTAAAAGCGTCATTTTGTTAAACGTCTCGGGTTCGTTTTTTGGGTTTGACACGCCGCGTGAAAAACTATCCGACCAATGAGATTGGCGCTTTTGCTCACGTGTCTGGAGCTGCTGAAGTTACAGTAAAACACAACTTGGGGGCGCTTAAACACAAAACATTCTTGCCGAGCACACATACATAACGACGAAGAAGATATACGCCAAGAAGCGTCGGCGTCTTTCCTCATTCAACAGAACATTAATTTATTCATCGCTGGAGCTGCTGGAGCTGGCGCTTCTGGTGCTAGAAATATCCATGTTTTCTTTGTATGATTTTGACAAGTGCGTAAATACTTGCTCTCTTCTTCTGAGTGACAAGCGAGTGTCAGAAGCATAAAGTTGCACAGCGCCACCTTGTGTACCGGGGTATTTCTGTTTTACATTAAGCGCCATCTAATGTCAGGGAATGAATTTGCATGTTCACTCGGCTCATCGTCAGCAAAAATCGCTTGGGTGTGAACACAAAAAACGCGTTGAAAAACGCTGGCGAATAACGAGCGCCGATATTCGTCCCGGTGTGTACGGGCCTTTAGGCCTTTAGTGTTATGTTAGAATCATTATTATGATTATAACATATTATGTTATGTTAGAATCATTAATAAGATTCTTTACAGTACCTGTCATGTGTTTAAAAGGAAGCATCACATGATAGAGCAAGATCTCCGATCGAGATTTGCAGGTGTGCGACGGCCATGATTTATATGCCATGCCTTAATAAAAAGGATGTCAACTTCAGGCCTTAATGAAAGCTCTTAAACGTATCGGCTACAGAAAGGTTAAGTTGACAGTAAGTTAGCGGATTGTGACACATTCCATCCTTTGTTTCTAACTGCTAACTCTATTTAATTTCACATCTTATCGGCCTAGGCTTTGTCTGTCTAGCAGCTCCTCCCGAGTCAAAGCGACCCCTTGAGATAAACTCTGTCAGACTCCGGGGTGATTTATTAAATTCTGATTTCTGTGAAGGACTTTAATGGGGGTGGCGGAATACATTGCAGGTGGCTACCAGCTTCAGGCACTGTTTGTTCTCGGTTTTTAGCTTTATTTTTTGTTTTCATTTAAATGTTTATTTTAAAATGTTGTTGTATGCATTTTTTTTCATTTTTATTTCATTTTTTTATCTTCTTAAATGTGTATATATAATATTTATAGTTTTAACTTTTAATTTTAGTTACTTTTTCTTATTTATAAGTCGCTTTGGATAAAAGCGTCTGCTAAATGACTAAAAGTAAAGTAAAGAAAAAAATAACTGTTATGTTCTAATTGTCTCATATCGTTTTACTTTATATATTTTACTGTTTTTCTTGTCAGTCAACGGGATAAATATGAAATAGTGACTGAAACACATCCCTTTAACCAGCTCTCCCTTCCAAGAAGTTAGTCTGCACAAAAATAATAATTTATCATTTTATTGAGCCGTTGTCTGATGAAGTCAAATAATACACAATATAAAACAAGACAAAGACAATTCATGTGCTGTGATTTTGGCTATATTTGCATGTAAAATTAGAGAAGTGATAATATCTGTTTTAACTGAACAGGCTGCTCCTCTCAGACTCACTGAACCGAGCAGATGCAGAGAGAGAAATGCGTACACGCAGATCTCGCGCGGCCGCGCAATACCAACGATACCAACGATCACAGAGACTCACTAAAGTTTGTCCAAGAAGTCGCTAGATTTGTCACTAGTCGCTTTTAAAAAAAAAGTCGCTATGGGGGTCTAAAATGGCGCTAAATCTTGCTAAGTTGGTAACACTGCGGGCATCTCTACTACTCACCTCTCTCTCTGTCTGACTTCAGCCGCACACGTGACGCATTTTCAGACATACACACACGTACAGTGTGCAAAAGTATATTTAGTGGATTAGGAGCACTGTAGCGTCGACCCTAAATAGGACATTTATTATGAAAGCTCAAGCGATGGGAAGTGAAGCAACATCAGGGAACGACCGCATATTGCATTGACGGCAGCGGATATCAGTTCGTCAGTGGCGCGAATGCTGAGGTAGACGAATAGCATCGATTCCCAGCCACAGATCGAGTGTTTATTGTGCTTTGTGCGTCTTATCAGAGTGAGTAAGGCTTATACTATCACGTTTGCTGATCCATGCTCATTGTCATATGGTATGACGCGGTTATCAGCCGTGTAATGTTACGTGACGACACCTATCCATCCTTGCTCAACAGAATGTCATTATACAGTGTTTATAATATGTTTAGGATAATATAACATTTCATGTTGATTTAATAATTCCAGTAAATGTTCAAATCTGTGATTGTGAGTGACATAATGCTTGTCAGTTTGTGGTTAATATTATGTGTTCACAACTTCACATACTATTATGTTTATGTGAGGGGAGGAGTCAATAGTTGTTTATTAATGCTATGATATGTGCTTACTCATATTAGAGTGCTGGGGTCCGTTCTTCGTACGTCGCTAACTCAGTTAGCTGGATTTGATTGTTGACGATTTCACTTGATCTTGGATTGTCCTTTTAAGCATCCTTTTAAGCAGACTTGATACTTAAAATATGTCCCAGCCACTGCTACTTTATTACAAGTGTACCCTACTGATCCAGGGACAATAATTAAAAATAATAATCATTTAAAAATATTATAATAATGTTGTGTCGTCTATAATACTATAGACACAGCCAGTTTTACTCACTGAAAGATGTAGTCGTCATAAAATAATTACTAAATAATTGTATTAGAGTCTTACAGACATGCTATACAGTTAATGCACGACTCAACATTAACTGTATAACATGTCTGTAAGACATGCTATACAGTTAATTAATGTGAGGGGTGACAGATATTATGGGAGTGGCTTAATGGAGCGCAGGAGATGCAGGTAACTTGATTTTGACCCTTAAGAAACTTTAATTAATGTTACTTGTTACTGTCAAGTAACAAATCCATTTCAAAGATAAAATTAAATGAATTGTTAATTACTACATTGAAATAAAAATGTAAAGCCTGTACAAGAAATACTAGAAATCATGAATATAAATAATTGGGAATCATGTAACACAATTAAAATAAATTAAAACAGTGCATATTTCATTTATCTATTATAACATTTATGTAGTTTGTTCGTTTGGCTGTTTCTTTATAAAAGTCCAGAAATCTTGTCGTCAAGTTTTTTGTCAGGTGACTTTTTTAATGATATGATGTCATTACGTTGCTGTCTTGCCACCAGCCAATCGCTACATTGCTGATCGTGGTTTCGAGTATCGATGCATAGCCCCTTTTAAACCATCAGATAACTCAATCCAGCCATACTAATCATCAACAGCAGGTGCGTTCGAAGAACCGAATTAGCCAGATCCTGATTAGCGCGATGATATCATCTTGGATCTGTCATTTGATCTCGGATGTAATGAGCGACGTACGAAGAACGGACCCCTGCTTCTTGTGTGTTACAGGCAAACCACACACATCCCAAATACCAGCACAATTCATCTATTACACGCTCATCTGATCAAGATACAGCACAAGTAATCTAAAGTCAGGATATTACTCAATCTTCTCAATGTTCATGTGCCTCTCATGCCCGCATCTTCAGCAGTCACTGTTTATTCACTGGCCACAGCTCCTAAGGGCTTAAACTGTCTGTTCACTTTCCTGGACTAATTTGATCCTTCTGTATTCAACCTCTGGAGGCCAGATTGACTCTCTGTTGCTGCTTTTATTGTATCTGGAAGACCTTGTGTATCCAAGTGGACATTGTATATGAGCAAGTTGATCATTGTCTCCCCCCTCTGATGTGTATTTACCTATTTGTCAGATTAAACCAGTACAAGTTTATCACTTCCCTCTCTGTCGTGTTCTGACCGACACACCTGGTACACTGCTACTCCATTTCAAATCAGCCCTTATTACCCTTAAAGAGTAGCTTTCGCTACATACAGGAATATCTGGACCATGGCCAATCAGACGGGGGGTCCGCCCTTCACTATCTCTGATTGGTTTAGACCACGATATGAGCCTAACGTGTGTCTTTTGTTGAACCACAGAGAGACTTTCTGAGTAGAGGAGACTTTTTCTTCTTTTCTCGAACGGCTGGTCGCACAGGTGTGCCCTCTGATTTTTGTTAGTCGCACCCTTGACAAATTAGGTCGCACTCTAGAGCCCTGTTATATGCAGATTTGAACTGTTTTGTCCGAACAATGCTACCGAACAAGCTTACTCTTTATGAAAACCCATAGATCTGAAGCTGATATGTGCGATGCTGATGTTCAAAAGCATCAGTTTTCAAATCTTTTCAAAGACATGGTTGATCAGTTTGAGGATTTGACATCAGCCTCTGGTAGCACTGAACTGAAGTTTCGGAGAGATATGCAATCACAATCGTTTGACATATGTCCAGACTTTGATGATGAGATTGTTGTCGCTGCTCTATCGGATACTCCTCAGAAGCCAGCAGCGAAAAAATCAAAACGTGTGGAATTTAACCTAAGTGGAAACAGTAATGTAGATGTCTTGGCCGCAATAAGCGAGTTGACTTTAAAGCACAACAAGACTTTTCAGAAGATCTCAGCGATCGAAACTACCACTGAAGCAACCGCGAAACAAATCAAGAGCCTGGCAGTGACGGTGCAACAACTCATTGTGGATGTCGGTGTTCATAAAGAGGCTCTTAATCACCTGGAATCAGAGATCCACGCTTCGAGAAAAGAAAACAAATCATTGAAAACAAGTGTACAGGAATGTGGCCGTTACAGTTGAAGATGGTGTCTAAAATTGCACGGCGTTGCTGAAAAAGATAGAGAGGATGTCCGAAGCGTGGTAACTAACATACTAGAGAAGATCGCTCCTGGAATCGGAGACAGGCTCCAGGACAGTGTTGATATCGCTCATCGTCTGGGACCGAAACGAGCGGATGGTAAGGCCAGATCGATCATAATCCTCTTCTCACTGCTTCGAATCCGTGACATGATCTGGGGCGCTGCCAAAGGCTGCAAATTTCTAACTGACAACAGACTGCGTCTTTCGGAGCCTCTTTCTCCCGACGATCGAGCAGCGCAGGACAAGCTATGGCCTCTCGTGAAGAAGGCACGCGAGGAGGGCAAGAGAGCAAGCTTCCGCAGCTCTTTTGCTTTGATTGATGGGAAGCAAGTCTTCTACTCGGATGTTACCTAAGCGAAGTTACTGACTGCACTGGCAACCTCACTCATGCATTTCTCTAAAATGCGTTAAATGGTTGAAAACACTTTCTGCATAAAATAACTTTTAAGTTTTGTGTAACATGCTATCTTTTTTATGTTTGATCCTCCCAAAGTGTTTCAACCTTAATAGTAACCTTGAATTGTTTCTTTAATTATTTTTCACCATTGACGCCATTATATTTTATAGGTAATTAACCACCTCTCCCTTTACATTTAGGGTAAAACTAAAGAAATCTATTATTTTGTTGTTTTTGTTTAAATTGTTTGGTTGTTCTTCTTATGGAGTACAAGTTCAAATCTTTGTCTATTGTTACATTGAATGTTCGAGGTTTGCGGGACAGTGTGAAAAGAAAAGCTATTTTTTTATTTTGTAAAAGAAGTGCAGCTGATCTTATCTTTCTTCAGGAAATTCACTCAGGGAAACGGATGTTAGGTTTTGGAGGAATCAATGGGGAAACTCAATTTTCTTTAGTCATGGCAGCAATTACTCGGCGGGCACCGCTATTATTACACCGTTTTAAAGGAACTGTTTTAGAAACTTTGAGCTCTGATGAAGGCAGATGGGTTATTGCCGTAATCAAACAAGATAATGCCACCTTCATAACTTGCTGTGTATATGGTCACAACTTTCGTACGTCCAACAAAATTATGTTTTCTCATCTAGTGGATAAAATTAGAAAAGTAAATAAAAAATATATTTAGGCTTATATTATTCTTCAACGAATATATTAGACTTCAATGAATGTATGGATGATTATCTTGATAGATACCCCCCTAGACTTGATGGTGGAATGAATAATAATTTAATTTTTTCTCTTTGCACCGATCACTCCCTGACTGATGCATGGTGATTCTTCAACCCTTATACGAAGGCTTTTACCTGGTCAAATAAAACTTTATCTCTTAGATCTAGGATTGACTTATTTTTGATTTCTTCCTCTATACTCAGTTACGTAAAAGATATTTCTCATACCATTGCCCCCTTATCAGATCATAAATTAGTTTGTATAAAGATGAGTGACATCCATGATAATCCGAAACTCAGGGGCTATTGGAAACTTAATAATACCTTGTTAAAAGATCAAACATTTTATGACAGTATCCTCAAGCTTATCAAAGAATTATTCACTAACTTAAATGGAGATTATAAAAAAACATGGGAGTTCTTTAAATATAAAGCTAGATATATAGCAGTTAAAAGAAGTAAAGAAATTTAATGTATTAAGTTATTAAAAGTAAAATTACAAATTAAAATTACTAAAAGTTACTAAAAGTAAAATTACAGAGGAGGATAATTTAGAAATAAAAAGGTTAAATTTGGAGCTTGATAAAACCTTTTTAGATTTGGCTAAAGGTGCATATACAAGATCTCGTGTAAAATGGCTGGAGGAGGGTGAAATAAATTCTAGCTATTTTTTTGCCCTAGAAAAAAGAAATGGTCAGAGGAAAACTCTCTCCGCACTTAATATTGATGGAGTCGTTTCCAAAGACTTAAAAGGTATATCAGATTTTGTTGCAAAATTCTATAGCAATCTTTATACCTCTAATTTCAACTATAATAATTCTGAAAAATGTATTGATTTAGTTGAACACAATATTAAAGTTATTGATCTAGAGTATAGTCAAATTTGTGATTCTCCTTTATCAATTGAAGAAATCAAGCAAGCTCTACATAAAATGAAAAAAGGTAAATCCACTGGGATCGATGGGCTTTCAGTTGAATTTTATCTCCATTTTTGGGAGTTTATTTAATTGCCTTAATATAATATATGAGGAATGCATCTTTCAGGGAGATATGACCGCTACTACGAAACAGGGAGTCATCTCTCTTATACCTAAGCCTGATAAGGATCTTTTAGTAATCCATAATTGGCGACCTATTTCTCTATTAAAATTAGATTATAAAATATTAGCCTCTGTATATGCTAAGCGATTAAGTTATGGTTTAGGCAATATTATTTCAGAATCTCAATCTGGTTTCATGAAAGGCTGTCACATTTCTAACAACATAAGACTAGTACTGGACTTGCTGGATTATCAAGATCTAATTCATTCAGATGGTCTCATACTTTTTCTTGACTTTCATAAAGCTTTTGACATCATAGAACACAAATTAATTTTTCGAACTTTAGAATTATTTGGATTTGGTAAAGCATTTATAGAAACTGTAACCATGTTTTATACAGGTTTTAACAGCTCAGTGATTGTGAACTTTGACACTTCTAAGTGGTTTAACATATATCGTGGTGTCAGACAGGGCTGTCCAATCTCCCTTTTTTATTTATTTTAGCCACGGAGTTACTCTGTCTAAGAATTAACCATGATGATAATTTGAAAGGAATTTCAGTATTTGACAGGGAGATCAAAATTGCGCAGCTAGCTGATGACACTACGCTGTTTTGGGAGGACAAAAATCAGTTGTCAAAAGCTCTGGAATTGGTTGAACAATTTTCATGTGCCTCAGGTCTAAAACTTAATGGTTCGAAATGTGAATTTATGTCAATTCATGATATGGATGATATATTCTTAGGAGGTATCCCAGTTAAGAAAAGTGTAAAATATTTAGGAATTCATATTACTAAAAATGCTATCAGTAGACATCATTTAAACTTTTCTGAAAAAAAAACCAAAAAAAAAACCGATCTTTAACCTCTGGCTTCAGAGAGATATTTCATTATATGGTAGAGTTCTCTTATCTAAGGTTGAAGGGCTCTCTTGTTTTGTATATTCGGCTCTTTCTTTGTTTGTCAACGATAAAGCTATAAAGGAAATTAATAAAATATTTTTGGATTTTATCTGGAAAAATAGACCTTACAAGTTAAAAAGAGAAGTGCTTGCTAATTCCAGAAGCAAAGGTGGCCTTGATTTTTTTGGACTTGCAGATACTGTAAACACATTTAAAGTAAATTGGTTAAGAAGATGCCTTATGAATCCAATGTCACTGTAGTTCTTTATTCCAAATAACATATTTGACAAACTAGGTGGCTTATCTTTCTTACTAAAGTGTAATTTATTGCCTGGCAAGTTACCTATTTCCTTATCTAACTTCCATCAGCAATGTCTTCTTTCATGGAAATTGTGTTTTTTCCATGGTTTCTCCCCACACAAAGTTCTCCTTTGGAATAATGCTGATATAACTGTTAGAAATAAGTCTCTTTTTTTCCCTAGATGGTTTAATAATAACTTGAACTTTATTATATCTGTGTTTGATGATTTTGGTAATGTTTTAACATATGAACAAGTTCTGAATCTCCATAATTTTCCAGTCCCACCAAAGGAATATAATACTTTGGTGAGAGCCATCCCAGTAGGTTTAACCCAGTTAATGAAAAGTCACCTCAAATTCAGTAAAGGCTACAGTATTTATCCGGCTTTACGTTTGGGTGGTATTGATCTTTTAGATCGGAAATGCAATAACAAACATATTCGCAAAATATTTCAGACAAAGAAAAAGATTACTCCAAGAGGGAAATTCTACTGGGGTTCCTTTGTAACAAATATTAATTGGAGAAAGGCCTGGCTTTTGCCAAGTAAATTTTGTATATCTAACAAAGTTAAAGAGACACATTATAAAATCCTTCATAAAATATATCCCGTCAATTTGTCTATATCTAAATATTCTGATATTGATGAGTCTTGCTCGTTTTGTGGTTTTGTTGAGGAAACGGCTTCCCATTTGTTTTTTGATTGTGGTGTTACCAACAAATTATGGGTTGACTTAAGCACCTATGTTTCTAACCTTACAAATGTGTCCCATACCTTCATCCTCAAAGATTTTTTTATTATGAAAATTCAAAGCTACTTTCTGTTGAATATGTCATTAATTTTCTTATATTAAATGCAAAATTCTTTATTCATAAGCAAAAATGGCTTAAATCTCCTTTGTTTTTTTTCCTTTTTCTTTCTGAATTTGACTCTCTTGTTTCAACTCTAAGACTTACAAAAAACAAAAAGAGTGCCACATTTTTTATGCACTATGACAGCTTTTCTAAATCTATGTAATTTAATTTTTGCACTTCTCTGTACAGATACATCCATAATTTGATGTACGCAAACCCAGAATATTTGTTTTCTGTAGGAATATATTCATGTCTTGTTCCCTGTGTTTGTATATTTCTACAATTTTTGCAATAAAAAATAAATAAATAAATTCATTGTCATTTTTTCATTCATGCTGAAGGCGTTCCCATAGCACCCTGTAGAGGACGCAGCGTGGAGTTCCCTTTTGAAAGGGAACTGAGGTTATTCAAGTAACCAGAGACATTTTATTCCACGTTGTGTTATCAGTCAGAATGCGTTCACTCTCCAGATCTTCCGTATAAAAAATATAGTGTGAACATTGTCTGCATGTGTTTTGTATGCAGCTCATTATATTTTTATAGCCATATATACGATGGGAGAGAGAGCTCAACGCATTGCAAATTCTTAGCATAAGTTAAGACTAACTGAAAAAAACTTGCTTTATGAAACAGGCCTCTAGTCAGACTGTTTGAGGTGCTTCAGCTCCAGGGGGATGTTGTGTGCTGTCCTCCTTTCCTTGGGCTGAGGCTCACATGTCACAGCAGGTTCCAATCTTAGGGGGGCTCTGGAGAAATATCCATCAATCGGGGTGGCGATGAGCTGGGCTCTGGGTCAGACTGCAGCTGTGGCATAGCTCTGGAAATACTCTCCAGACACTTGATGACGGCATCCCTCCAGCTAAGTCCTTGAGTGTCTGAGAGGTCTACTTGATGTTGGTAGCAGACCCTGATCCAATACAAAGATTTTAGCATATTTTTGTGTGTGGGGAACAAATGGTGAGATGACAGAACTGCAGTGTGTAATTCAAGAGCCCAACTCTGGGCTTCACTGCAAAATCAATTTCTTGGTCTGGTCTTTTTCACTACTTGGATGTTAAAAGCACACAAAGAAGATGAGATCTTTCATGATCCACACTGAAAAGAATCCAAACAAAGCAGGCAAACCAAATGCAACCATAACATTGCTGAGACCATACAAGCACATGAACATATACAAATGATAATGAGGTAAAGACACAGCTGAAGACACATATTAAATCATTTTACTGTGTCAACACTCCACATAACATTATGTATAATGCACATAATATCATAAATAAATAAATATGAAAGTGTAAACATTCAGGATTAGACCGTAAAAAGCATTTAAGTGTCTTGAAAATCAATGTTGTTTACTCATGTTATTATTACTGAACTGTTTATACCTAGACTACTTCTTACACAGTGTTACAAACTACTTTGTGAGTTGTCAAGTGAGAATATTTATTGTGTATTATATATCTATATTCTAAACTAACATACTGCAATTACAATGCAAAACCACTTGGTTCTCAACTTCCTTGAGAAACAATGTTTCTGATAAGTTCTGCGTGTGTCAACCACTTCCACCAGATGCTCTTCAACAGAAGCTATATAGTATCGCAGAGCTGTGAAAATGGCGTGTGTTGTAAGATACAGTTTTCTATTGATCAGTATCTGTTTAAGAAGCACCTCATGGGCAGACACAATTGTGAAAGGTATGCATAGTTATATTTATATACATTTTGCTTTCCATTTCAACATTTCAAAATGTTACTTTCATGGATAATAGATCCTGCGGTAGAAAATGTTTTGTAGAAATTTAGCATTAGTTAAGAAAAGGCAAATGAAAGAATGTAAAGAATACTTTATTTGTGTGTTTTCATGTTTGTAAATGTTACTACAAAAATTATTTAAGCCTGAAAAGTCACCAGTGTGCATACAGTGAGTGTTTAAGGTCTCATTAGTTGTTTTTCTCCAACATAGTTACACCTTTAATTGGAGCTGTTGGTAATGAGATCTACATCCAGTGCGCTGTTGATAAAACCCCTCAAGATGGGGTATACATGTACAAACAAGAAGGAGCAAGTAAGCAGGAAGTCTTCTACTATTATAAAGAAGGCAACTTTACCCCTAAATCACCGATGTACAAAGCCAAAGTCTGTGTAGATGGAAAATTTCCCAACCTTAAAGCCACCTTCTCAAATGTGAATGTCACAGACATTGGGCTTTACTGGTGTGAATTTAATTTGGAAGACAAAATTACAGCTAGCACGGCCACATGGTTATGGATAGGTAAGTGTTATCAAACATGATGGGTTTATTGTGGTCTGAATGTAATACATGTATTTAGTATGTAAACTATATAAATGGTAAACTTCTATTCAGATGCAGAGATTGAAAATTACAGTACTCTTTTTAATTAATACTGAATGAAAAACAACATAGAGGATAGCTCTAATTCTCTGACCTTGAATTTCTATTCTATCATTGAAAAAAACAGAGGAAAAAAAAGAAAAGAAAACAAAACAAAAAGAAGAAAATAAAAAGTGCCCAGAAGATCCTCGTGTGAAGACTGTGATTCTCATTGTGTGTGCTGTCATGACGCTACTGTGCTTCATTTGTATCGTCTTTGTGATTCTAAAGGTAAGTAAGCATACACACCCAAAAATCAGTGTGGATCACCTAAAAGCACAAATCAAAAGCAAAAACTAAACTTATAAACAACATTATGCATATATCTGAAATACATTAAAGAGGAATGCTATCATGTGTAAACGCAGTGCGCAAATGACAGCTGCTTTTGATACTCTTTGTGGTTTGATTTGTTGTTGAAAATCTGTTGCTGTCTAATTCTTTTGCAGTTCCTAAACTCTGAGATGATTTTCTATTTACATTTATGCACTATGCAAAATTTAAAACTAACTTTCCACACACATCTGTTTGTAAAATAGGTTAAAGCTTTACATGTAAATTAGTTACGGCGTGTTTAAAAACCACAGGAAGCTGAAATGGTGCTCAAAAGTCAAGTGGGCCTGCAGTTTGTTCTAAAACGATTAATTGTTTTTGACATTAAGCAGAAAACAATTTGCAAACAAATAAACCACTGAAAATTGAAAATGATATGCTAAAGCACTAAACGTTAAGTTCATTTTGGCTTCCTGAATGCTGAAGTGAAAAATTAATTCATTTCAGCAGTCTTTTTGAGAGTATACTGTATCAGCATTTTACACATCAGACAATCGTACTTGCTCACTGACTAAGAATGCAAAAAGCACTACACTTTCAGATGCCTTTTAATAGATGAACCCTATACCCTATGGTGACTGAGAGAGCTCAATTCGCTGCAACTTCAGAAAACACAAGCAAATAGAAAAAGCACCAGAAAATCAAGAAAACATCATCAATTTGACAGCAGGTGCTGCAAATGCTCACAACACACAAAAGAATAATGAAACGCACTGCAAATGCTCACAACTTAATTTGCAGGTGTTTTTTTCTATTTGCAGCGCATTGAGCTCTCTCAGCCACTGTATGCACCACTTAACGGATGAGATAATCAATAGCCAATGCACGTTAATGCACAGCTCACATAAACATTTTTAAAACAACTGCAACTTTTCAAATAAACCTTGTTTTTATTATTCAACCACAAAAATCGCTGTTATGTCTGATTGTTTATTTACAGATTTCACAGTATGTGCTGCTAGCAGTCTTGCACCACAAGCAAGTGTCAAAATTTTTGTGAACAAGACTGACAGGTTCACACGCTGACAGGTTGACCCTGTTTATATGCGTCTCTCTTCCAAACAAAATGTCCTTTAAATGTCCTTCTTAGTGGTTCTAAACCCTGTTCCTGGTGTCCCTGCCGAGTCTCCTCTCAGATAGGACTTCTATAATCAGGACTCCCCTATTACTGTTCCCCTGTTTACTGGTACACTATTTTCTTATTGTCAGTTTAGAAGCTGAAGAAAGATTTGGAGAATAGGTCAAGAACACTGCAAGATTCATGAAAATTTGATATTTCTAAATTAGTCACTTCTTTTTGTCATCCTCAGGTTAAGGGGTGTTGGGGGAACAAGAAATACAGACCATCAAATCAACCTTCAGACTCAGTTTATGAAGATATGAAACGGAGCAATTCAAATGGCCTACCCAGTGTAAGGACAATCATCAACCCTGACTATCAATCCACCAAGCCACTCTGCTAAATGTAGAGTTTAAGTTGTATAACTCTCTATTTGGATTGGCAAAGCTTTTAAAAGATTTATTGCTTTGTATTTGAGTTGATGATTTGCAATGGTTTCTGTTCCTTTCAGTTCAGAGATAGAGAAATACAATTCGAATTTAAAATAGTTTAAGTGTGAAGAACAAAAAAAGATGCAGCCGTTTAAGAGATATTGTTAGCTGATGGGCAAAAGAAATGTCAAAGAGCTCTTTTGTGGTCTGATGTGCTCATGCATGTGCAAAGAACTCAAGAATGTTGTGAAGTGCCTGCTACTTTCCATCTGACAAATAGGCCAACAGTGAACTGACTGATGGAAAATAGTTAATCATATTTCACTCCTCTGATTACAATAATGGCAATCAAAGCCTTTTTTTTCTTATTGCAAATTTTAAACTAAACAGCAAATGGTTCTTGTTTGCACAGTGTGTATCTGACTCTTTGATGTTAATTTTATAACTTGGTTTCCACTCTTAACCAATCATCTTCCTTTGCAGTTGTGGTCATTTTTTCTTCCTTTCTATAACCTTTTAGAATGCATCAAAACAAAGCCACACTGATGTGTTTCTTGTCTTGACTAACGTTGAATTTAAAGTTTTAAAACTTATGCAATGAGTTTGCAGATGAGGCTTGTATGTATTAACTAACATGCATTCTGCTACTTAATACATAATACAGGCAAGCTTGACTGCATTTGTAATGTATTTTAATGTAATGTAAATGTTTTTTATAATTTTTTTATTTAGCATATCTAAATCCATTGACTAAAATTAACTCACAATGAGCAATAATTTGTTACAGTATTTATTAATCTTTGTCAACATAATCAAAATTGTTCATTGTTAGTCTATGTTAGGTCAGGTGCAATAAATATAATATAATTATAAAATATAATTAATATATACGTTTTACCTTTTGATTTAAATAATGTATTAGTAAATGTTGTAGTCAACATTAACTAAGATTAATAAATGCTTTAGAAATATATTTCATTGTTAGTTTATGTTAAAGGGCACCTATTATGCCCCCTTTTGCACGGTCCCCAGAATGTGTCTGTGCAGTTTCAGCTCAAAATAACCCACAGATCATTTATTCTAACATCTGTAAAATGTATTGGGTAGATTTGTATCATTGTTGGGTGTTTGTGTTCACACACTGCCAACACACATTTGTGTCCAAACACCATGTAAAAGTGGATTTTCCATAATGGGTGCCCTTTAACTAATGTAGCCAAATTAATGTAAACAAATGGAACCTTATGGTAAAATGTTACCAAATAAACTTCTAAAATAATTATAACATGTTTATTAACAACAACTGATACAAATACACTTTATGCCACTTTAACACAAGCTTACTGTAACATGTATGCTTTGTCTGTTTGTTTTCTGTCTGCCTTGTTTTACCTAGTTTTCCTCAGTTGTCCTGATTAGTTAATTATGTTTACCTGTTGTCTGATTAATTAGCTAATAAGCTCCTTTGTTTTCCTCTTGTTTTTAAACCCTCAGTTCTCCATTTGACTTTGTCTGTTTGTTATTAAAGTATATTCAGTTATTCTCCTTCCTTGTGCAAGTGATTTTATTACCAGACGTTAACTCAAGATTTTCATTAATGTACTAAAACCAACCTGGTCTCATAAAAAATCATACCCCTGTGCACTTTTTAGCGAGACCATTTTTACATACATAACTGCACATTTCACTGCAGTTTCAAAGATAAATGTCTACTGAGTGGTGCTAAAACACAGGTTCAATACGTGAACCGTGGCACATTTTTATTATATTCATTCAGGCACGTATTGCTGTGTTTTTATTAAGTTGCTTCAAGAACGTATTGCGGCGCATCGGAATTCAAATATCCGGGGACTGTTGCTAAAAGTTAATGCTCTATCGTGTTGGAAATATGCCCTACACCAAACCCAACCCTAAACCTCCCCGATAGTGGTGAAAAATGCAAAACTGATTAAAAAACTTATTTGTTGATGTGACCATGCCATTTCAACTTCCTTATATGCAGATTTGAACTGTTTTGTCGAATCGTAGTTATGCGGGATTCGACACCAGCTCTCAAGTACATCTCCGTACTCTGTGAGCTACCAAACAATGTTACCGAACAAGCTTACTCTTTATGAAAACCTATAGATATGAAGCTGATATGTGCGATGCTAATGTTCAAAAGCATCCATTTTCAAATCTCCCAGCATATTAATATTGTTTTGAAGTCATAACATGATATTCTTCAAGTAATTGTGTGAAAATTACGCTTTTTTTAATCAAACCTCTGTATATTTGTGTGAAAAGGAATAAAAGGCATCAGAATTTTACTGCCTCTAGTGTTCATTTATTTTGGAAACTGCAGTGATATATACTTATTGGTACGAATTTCGCGTCTCGCTAAAAAGTGCACCCAGGTACTTTACCTGAGGTACATAAATGCCATGAGATCAGGTAGACTAAAACACACTATGTAGAAAAGCAATGCAATGAAAAATGCATTGTGAATTTTTTTCATTGTAAAAGTGTAAAAATTTGCCATTGGATAATAATTGTGATACTTAACTAGGGAAAGATATGAAGTTCTTCACACAGAGTAGATTAAACTAGGTCTATTCTCTTACCCACACTGCTCATGCTTGACCAATCAGCAATATATATAACCCAAGTGAGGTACTGTGGTTTGTAGACTCTTCCTGTTCATCTTCCGCTTTTTAGCTGACATGTATGTTGCTATATGACATGACCAGACACGATATTTTATGAACACAAAACAAGTTAAAGTTCAGTCAAAATAAGCTATACTATTTGTAATGTATTCACATCTCATATAAAGATGGTAACAATTTACATTAATGTTCCCTTTGTAAATGATTCATAAAGGTGTTCATAAATGACTAATAACATTTACAAAAACAACAACAACAATAATACTAATAATAATTTACAAAAGCTTTAATAAATCATTGATAAGCAGTTAATACATGAATAAAAATCTTAATGCAATACCTACCAAATAGTGAGCCATTTGTAATTCACGTTAAAAACTAATAATAAATATATTTATTCATACTTATTTCACTCAAAACTAGATTCCTGATTTATTTAATTATGCAGCAAAAAATAGACTATTATAGTGAGACTGAAGGGTGATGTATTTTTTATTTTCTAATTTCTATCTCATGACATTTTCTTACTATGTTGCTTACCAGAATCTACTCTGTATCTTACCCATACTCTCCAAAAAGTTCATGATGATTATCCACAGCGATGTAATATACATACATATAATCAAGTTGAAATTATTTTGGAGGGAAAAAATCTAAAAGCATAACCATGACTTGAGATATTAATAATACAAATTTAAATTCCAATATTAGTGACTTGCCTCACGAATCCAGTCCGTAGCCTTCCGTTTGCTTACCACCAGATGTCGTCTTCTCTTTACATTGACTCTCACACCACATAGACTTTTACATGTTACTCCGGACTACAGTTCCCCTGATCCATTGCACACTCTAAAAACCGCTGGGTTGAAAACAACCCAATTTGGGTTATTTTGGTAACCCAGCGCTGGGTCAAAAAGGGACGAACCCAGCGCTGGGTTATTTTAACCCAACCATTTGGGTTATGTTTAACCCAGCAGGCTGGGTTGCTTTTTTATGGTTTAAAATTACTACATTGCTAGGCTAAAATGAACCCAAATCAAGCTAGATATTAAACCTACAAATCTTGTTCATTTTAAAATAACTTTTACACACAAAGAATGACTATCAAAAGGTAAATATTTATTAAAAACAAGACAAAACAGTCAAAAAGTAGCATGCATGTTAAGAAGAAATGCAGACAAGTATGGCATTAACAGCTACAGAGATTATAAATTAAGCATTAAACATTTGGTGAAGAACTTTTAAGATCAAAATCGACTTTTTTGGTAAATTTTATATATTGCATAAAAATATACAAAAACCCTATTATACAATAAGTTAGTTAATAGTGAAGTTCATTACAAACTATTCTGTAGAAAAATTCTATATTCCCTGTTCTGAAACACTTGATGAGTTCTGCCCTCATCCGACCCTCACGGAACTGACAGTTCTCAGGTCTAATGTTGCTGCATAGTGCATATGCAAATCCAATTGCAAGCAAGCCACAGTTACTGCTATTGGTTTGCTGCTGAACAGTAGGAAACATGACCACAAATTGGTGTTCCTTTGGCCTTAACATCCATGATAAGGCCTGTTCAGTATTGCTGTCCAACATTGTTGAGAGGCTGTCATAAATGCAAACCTCATTATTTTCAGCAAAGAAGTTGCAAAGAGGTTGCTTGCTGTCACCCAGTGGTTTCCCCCTGTGTGCAAAATTTGAACAAATTGCCTGGTTGGAGTACCCACAATCCCTCCCCTTTCTGAAACACTAAATAAAAGAGAGGACTGAAAACCATCAACCCATTGCATGGACTCATTAGGCTTGATTACTTACAGGTGTGTCATTATTCTGTTTTTATAAAGTCTTGTTAGTGTTGCACTGTCTTTATAGGTGTATGAATTAGAATAATGACATATACCTCCAAAACACTGCAGTAAAATGGTTTGATATGAGGTGTGCATACTGTATGGGATGTCCCTTATAGAAACTGACCTTCACTTTTTTCTACTTATTAGAAATGACGTTTTTATAGATGTATAAATAATAATGATGATATATATCTCCAAAATGGTACAGTAAAAAGTGTTGATATGAGGAACGCAAACAGTATGGGAAGTCACCTATAGAAACTGACCATTAGTTTTTTGGTATTTATAAGAAATGTGGTCTTTATAGGCATCTGAAGTCCAATAATGTGATATATCTTAAAAAAAATGCTGCAGTAAAATTGACTCATATAAGTTATACATACTGTATGGGACGTCCCTCGTGAGAACTGGCCATTACTTTTTTCTACTTTTTAGAAAATGTCTTTATAGGCATCTGAAGTCAAGTAATGTGACATACAGTATCTTCAAAATGCTGCAGTAAAATGGTTTCATATGAGTTATGCATACTGTTTGGGACGTCCTCTATAGAATCTGATCATTACTTTTTTCAACTTTTTAGAAATGAGGACTTTACAGGCCTCTTAAGTAAAATAATGTGATACATCTAAAAACTTCAGCAGTCAAGTCACCTTTATTTATATAGCGTTTTTTACAATGCAGATTGTGTCAAAACAGCTTTACAGTGATAATGGCAAATAATTGGCTGCACAGCTGCACCTGCTTTTAAAGACAATGGTGTTAATGTCCAGATTAAAATATTTCAATATTGATTAATTCCATTGTAAATATCAATTGTTATTAATTTAGTTAATTTATCTATATATTATCACTGGAGAAAACAGTGATGTCATCGTCCAGCTCAGTTTAGTTCGCGTACAATGGTGTCAATGCAGGCAGATCAAAAACATTGTTGAACAACAAGTGTCACCAACTGTCAGATAATGAGGAAGAACCAAATTGCCTATCACAGCTATGCTGATGATACCCAGATTTACCTAGCCTTATCTCCAAATGACTATAGCCCCATTGACTCCCTCTGCCAATGCATTGATGAAATTAACAGTTGGATGTGCCAGAACTTTCTTCAGTTAAACAAGGAGAAAACTGAAGTCATTGCATTTGGAAACAAACATGAAGTTCTCAATGTGAATGCATACCTTGACTCTAGGGGTCAAACAACTAAAAATCAAGTCAGAAATCTTGGGGTGATTCTGAAGACAGACCTTAGTTTTAGTAGCCATGTCAAAGCAGTAACTAAATCAGCAAACTATTATCTCAAAAACATTGCAAGAATTAGATGTTTTGTTTCCAGTCAAGACTTGGAGAAACTTGTTCATGCCTTTATCACCAGCAGGGTGGATTATTGTAATGGTCTCCTCACCGGCCTTCCAAAGAAGACCATTAGACAGCTGCAGCTCATCCAGAACGCTGCTGCCAGGATTCTGACTAGAACCAGAAAATCTCAGCATATCACACCAGTCCTCAGGTCCTTACACTGGCTTCCAGTTACATTTAGGATTGATTTTAAAGTAATTTTACTCGTTTATAAATCACTAAATGGCCTAGGACCTAAATACATTGCAGATATGCTCACTGAATATAAACCTAACAGACCACTCAGATCATTAGGATAGAGTCAGTTAGAAACCAAGGGTTCACACAAAACAAGGGGAGTCTGCTTTTAGCTATTATGCCGCCCACAGTTGGAAACAGCTTCCAGAAGAGATCAGATGTGCTAAAACATTAGCCACATTTAAATCTAGACTCAGAACTCATCTGTTTAGCTGTGCATTTGTTGAATGAGCACTGTGCTACGTACGAACTGACTGCACTGTATTTTATGTATAATCATTTTCTATTTAACTGTTTTAAATTTCATTTTAAATCAATTTCTATATCATTTTAAAATTCCTTGTTTTTATTATTTTTAATTCCTTGTTTTTATTGCTGACTATTTCACTTTCTTTTATGTAAAGCACTTTGAATTACCACTGTGTATGAAATGTGCTATATAAATAAACTTGCCTTGCCTTGCAACTAAGCAAGCCAAAGGCGACAGCGGCAAGGAACCCAAACTCCAGCAGGTGACATCAGGTTACCAACAGGTGACACAAATGGAGTAATAAACCTTGGGTGAAACCAGGCTCAGTTGGGGGGCCAGTTCTCCTCTGGCCAACAGCAAACAGAGCTTGATTATGATTCAGGCAGCGTTACTAGGTCATAATTCCGATTGGGATCACAACAGTCAAAATGTTTAATACAGTTCCATCTAGTTGAAGATCCTATTCATCACGCTGGTATGGGATGTTTTTTTTGGGAATCTGTGTCACTGGCTGTCGTGTCGATGAGGCCTTTACACAGGGGATGATCTAGTTGACACAATCTCTGCTGACACTTCATGGCTGCGTTGTCGTCGTGTCTATGCACAGGTCCTCCATCTGATCTGGATACGGCCCGGATCCAGCTGACTAGGGTAATCCTTGGAATAACAATGAAAAGACTAATATTAGCGTAGATGGCATTCATCTTCTAATGTAACGAGTACATCTGGTGTTATAGGAACAGTTCCTATTTCCGGCTGACCTAATTTATGCAGCCTAACAATCCTTTAACAGATGTGAAAATTTCAATTGATAATGTGTTATGTTCAATTGATAATGATAATAATGTTCAATTGATAATAAAGTTAAATCTGCTGTACAAGTTTTTTTTACAAATTAATGGCAAATCACTCCAAATCTCAATGTGCAATCTCAAACTTTCTCATAAGCAATTACTTGTAAAAAGTTTTCTTTAATAGGTTTGCTCATTCTTCCAATTGATTCCTCTTAACAGTGACCCTGAATATTATTGTAATAATGTTCAAATATATTCACTGTATAGTTTTGGAGAAAATTAAAGGCAAATTCACCCCAAGAATCCGTGTATACTTGCATTGTTACATAATGTCCCATTTGCAAACACTTACATAAATTTGTCCTTTATAGTTTTGCTCAGTTGACTCCTGTTCACAGTCACCCTATTACTGTTGCACCGAGTCACACCGTTACCCATTTTCAAACACTCATAAACATCTTTCCTTTAAAGGTTTGCTGGTTCTTTCAATTTATTCTTGTTCTCAGAGACCCTGACTATTACTGTATGTAATTACTTTATAACTCGCAATTGCGAGTTTATATCTCAGAATTGCGAGTTTATATCTCAGAATTGCGAGATTATAAGTCAGAATTGCGAGTTTATATCTCAGAATTGCGAGAAAAAATGTCAGAATTGTGAGATAAAAAGTCACAATTACCTTGTTTTATTTTTTATTCAGTGGCGGAAACGGGCTTCCATATATAGCCTATTCAATTAATTTTAGACAAATGAAATTCACTTCAAAAATGAAACTTCTGTCATTATTTAGTCACCCTCATGTCGTTCCAAACCTGTATACGTTTCTTTATCTTCAACACAAAAAAAATAAAAGAATCAAACAGTTGTCGGTCCCATCAACTTCCATAGTAGAGAAAGAAATACCATGGAAGTCAATGGTGGCCATCAACTGTTTGATTAGCCTACCATCATTCTTCAAAATATGTTCTTTTATGTTCAACATAAGAAAGAAGCTCATACAGGTTTGGAATAACATGAACGTGATAAATGATAACAGAATTTTCAGTTTTGAGATTCCTTTAATGCTGACAGTAATCAAACCACTTCAGAGACAAATGTCAGAAGACTTATTTATTTGTACAAACAATGGCATATGTTACATGTATGAGGTTATGAGGATTACATTGTTGTAATTGTGAAAATAGTAGCAATAGTAATACACAAATGAAGCTTGCCAGAATCAGAAAGAGCTCTATTGCCAAGTGTCCTTACACACACAAGGAATTTGTCTTGTGACAGAAGCTTTCACTATTCACACAGGAAGTACCTGTGACCAAATTAAAATATATGCATTTCGCCTTTTCTACTGCTCATATTAACAAAATGAAGTTTCCTTGGAAATCCACAGACCCCATGGGAGCAGTACAGTGAGAAGTGCCTAGTTCCCACAGTGAAGTTAGTAGTAATAGTAGTAATGGTAGTAAAGTTCTCATATAGGCATTTCTGAGTCCAGTAACTGGGAGTTGTGCTTCCCCAATGGTTAATGGATTCACAGATGTAACACACAATTTTTAAACAGAAGATGCTACCCTCATCTCATTTTCTGCATTGTTCATCACTTTTTTCAATGTGTCTTGAGAAGTTATTCTGGTGCAGCTTCACAAAACCAACAAGGGGCATTGGAAAATACAGTGATAATTAAGAATTAAAAATGCAGTATGTCTTTATGTTCAGAAAGGGTGTACTCATTTACGCTATTCTGTATTATTAACTGTTAGTATAATTTATAGACAATTCATTCATTTAAGTTAACAAATGAGACCTTATTGTACAGTGTTACCAAATAGTCATTAAAAAACTAGGTCAAAAAAGAAACTAAGTCAGTTAGTTATACTGTAAAACTAGAATGTTAAAAATTGTTCCATGGAGGATACCCCATTGCCTCGTGTTTTTAGCAAGATAGCAAGAAGACAAAATGTCATTTGTATTTTTTTATTTTATAATAGTAAGGTAAAAAAAAAAAAAATAAATACAAAAGTGCTTATAGATTCAATGTCTCTCCATGGGCTACATTTTACAAACAGGCATATCTTTCAGTTTTATTCCAAATCAAGAGAGAAAACACACACATCCTTAACCCTGACCCTCCTACTTCAAAACCACGACATCCCTTGTTTTAACAGAAACTATATATCTTATTTGTAAACAGTTTTATACATAGTTGCTGTACTTGCTGGAAAATCTCCACATAACAAATCATGCATCATTCACTTCACTTTTAAATAAACAGAATCTGAAAATTAAAGTTGAATTATCATTGAGGTGAAGCTTAAGTGGCCAGTGATACAATGGCAGCAGTACAGACACAATTACATACAATTGTACATGAATTATTATTTGTATTTTTTTTTTCATTAACATTATGAATGTTTTATGTATAAAGCTGAGAAGCTAAATTTAATTCAAACGTATTTATATAACGCTTAATAAGCATTTATATTGTTAAGATGCTGACACAAATCTAGCCTCTGTGGCTCCCTCTGATCACCACCAGAGGGAACCATCACCGGAGTACTAACCGGTTCTTTCGGACTTCTTTTCCCATGACACCATGCCTGAGACTATTTAATCAGTGCCTTCCATACCCTCTTTGCTACTGCTGACATTTCTGAGTGTTTTTCCCATGTGTGATTTCCTGTTGACTACCTGGATTTTTTATTCTTGTCTGACCGTTTGCTGCCTGCCTTATTGACCCTGCCTGCCATTTGGATTTATATCTGTCTGCCGCCTGCCTCGACCTTTAGCATTGACTCTGTTTATGAATTTGCCTTGCCTACGTTGTTCTTGACACTGCTGGTTGAACTTTGCCTGTCTGACTCTTACTTTGTATTAATAGAGGTGCATATGAATCCCAACATCACTGACCATTCTTTACAGATGGTTTACAGAACAATATTACCCAAAAACCCTCAGTAAGTAAAACCAAAAGTGACAGTAGTGAGGAGAAACTTCCTAGATGGATACAAAACAGTTTTTACAAAACTAGATTTAGATTTGGATATTATTCATATTGCTGAAAATTATAGATGTCATTTTGTAAAATTTGTTAAAGTAACCTTGAATGATGATTTATGATTTCTAACCAGGTTTAAGAAAGTAGAACAAAAATAAAACAGTAATAGCATTGCGTGCTATTGTTTGTATAAGCTGCTTACTGTTATAAAGTCATTGAAATATTTTACAAATTTTACATTAACCTTGACAGCCTTTAAAAAAACACTTAGAAAAAATATGTCCTATCATTTTCAGCAAATCTCCAAGAACCTCTTTAATAAAACTCTGTGTTTACATTGATGTAGTAATACATTTGACAGTTATTAGTGTACATGATCTCTAAACCCACATTTGATTGTAAATGTAAAGAGAACTGATTAAGTCTGGCATAACTGCAACAGCTGCCATTTTCCTCATGGCTTCACTTTCGTTTCAGTCAAATGGCTGCTGCACTGACCTCAGTATGAAAATCAGGGCTTATAGTTTCAATGTCAACTGCTGAGACTTCTCAAGACTAAAATAAAAAGACAAACAGAAAGTGAAAATTTCAGTCATATAACTGAACTTGTAGCCCATAACAAATAAACACACGGTTAACTATTAAGTAATATTAAACCACGTGTAGTATTGTTTTGTTCTAAGCCTATACACTAATGTGAACTGTGGGCCTACCTGCTGACACCATTTTCTGGATCATCATCATCATCATCATCATCATCATCATCAGCTCTTCCTGTTTCATAACCTATTTAATAACAACATTTCATATATTAATCATTGATAAAAACTTTTTAAATGTATTAGATCAGTCTATACAGCTGTATTTGTTTCCAGTCACAGGGGCTTCACAAGCTACAACACTTTAAGTGCCAGGTCCAAGCCCAGAAAAAGAGAGTCATGTCAGAAAGGACATTTATCTTAAAACCTGTGCCAGATAAACTATGCAGATAATCCACTCCAGCATTCCCTCATATGAGCAGCCAAAACAGAGTGAGAGTGATAGTAAGAGAGAGAGAGAGAGAGAGAGAGAGAGATAGCTGTATCTGTTTCCCATGTGTATCAGAATGACCTAGAGTTTCTGTACTTTCCCACAAAATATACTTTCAGATAAATCTAAACAGATTGTAACTCAGATGAAAGATCTGGCTGGAAAAGCGAAACAAATGATCCCCATGGAGAAACAATTCCAATGTGCAACGAACAGGCCCAGTTGAAACAGAAACAAAAAAGTCTCACAGAAAAGATGTTAAACAAAACCCAATTTTTAAGAATAATCACACAATTTGAACATACTTATAATAGGATGGGATGAAGGTCGTCTACCATCTGTGAGTAAATTCAGTGCAAAGTTATGATATCGCTACTGACTGTCAAACCTATATTTTTAAATAGCCTTAAAGAGCCTTCAAAAAATGAGTACAGAGTATTTCTGAGCCAAAGACACTCCTTCAGTGTTTCATAATTGTTTTTCTCCGAGTATGTATGTATGAATGAACGAATGAATGATGCATTTATAAAGCGCTTAATTGTGTATTGTTGTACACCCAAAGCGCTTTACAATCATGAGGGGGTCTTTCCTCAACCATCACCAGTGTGCAGCATCCACTTGGATGATGCGACGGCTGCCACAGGACAACGGTCCATAACATTTTTGTCCCTGTTTAGTTATGTCCACGTCACAGCTTGCAGACAATTGCCTCACAAAAGCTGAACTTGCTCGTGACACTTTAGCGCCGCCAAATGTTTTTGGAGAGAAGCGGTACAACTTTATCTGTCTTTTATAAATCTGATACAAATAAAAACTCTTGGGAAATATGAAGGATTCAATACTACTCTATAGGTACTCAAGATTACCATGAGACTGGCAGAAACTGCATTAATAAAGAACTGTAGAGAAGTTAAAACATCACTTCACAAAACCTAAATCAATAATTATAGTGAAAACATCACTTCACAAAACGTATTTGACTGCAGTTTAACCCAAACAAACTCATGACAGTCATGTTATGTCTAAATACATTTAACAACTCATGATAAGGAATTAAGTCTATGCTAGTTGAAGTCTTTCAGTAACACAAGAATTCTCTGATGCATGCTCTGCTGAGGCATGCTCTTTCTAAATATAAGCATGGCTACACTTCCTCTTTGGAAACAAAATAAGCATGCAAATAATAAGCCTGTGTTTTCCAGAAATCCCTCCTGCATACTATTATTAATTAAAATTATATTACATACATACATTTATATAATAAAATATAATATGTAAATATACGTGGTTAATTTGTTACCCCTGGAGTGAATGTTAAAGGTATACTCACGAAATTTTCTTTTTTTTAAACACAAAAGAGCAAACAGCAGGCCAACAATAAGCGATCCAATGACCATCACACCAGCAATAGTCTTTGTTGTATTAGATCCGGACAAATCCTTGTTAACATCACCTGGAAATACAAAATATATAATTCACACCAGCATAGATTCTCCCTGACAGTGTTGTAAAAATATATAAGGTACTAAAAGATTATCTTCAGTACAATGGGCAGTTTTAGAAACCTGTTGATTCACAGTAACCTGAGATATATCTCTAGTAGACTATTGTGTTGCAGTGTCAGTACTATATTGCACAACTCTAAATTGCATTGCTAAGAAAAATATAGGCTCCAATGATATCAGTGAAATTGTGCAATATAATACAATTAAAATCTCAATGTGTTTTGTCTCAAAACTTTCATTTTGAGAATAGATATCTTCACACACCGAAATATGATCATGTAAAAACTTGTTGACATACGTCTAGACATAATAGCAGATCTTTTCAGCAGATCATCTTTGTTGCACAACCTGCTTGATATGTCAAATAAGCACTAATAGAGATAATAAGAAAATTAAGCTTAATTACTTCTAGCAGATGTAATCTCCAGTGTGTTTTCTCCATCTTGTACATATTTGCTATTAAAGACGGTGCATCTAAATGGTGCCAGGTCCAAGTTGATTGACTTGAAAGTCAGTTTACTAGACAAGGCCACAGATTTGACACCGCTGATGTCCTTGGGGTTTTTTGTCAGCTCTGAATTTATGGTCCAGTTGGTTCCAGAACGGTCAAACCAATAGATGAAGCCTTCTGGGTATCCGCCAGTAGCATTGCAGTAAAGGCTTGCAAGTTCTCCATTTGATACATATTCAGGCCATGTGCTTGTGACTGGATCTTTGTACTTCGCTTTATTGAGAAAGAAAAACAATGATGAGTACCAAGACTCTTGCAAGGCAGTGTGCTTTTATGTATTTTTAGTCATATATATAGTTTGTTATGTTAGTTCATGTTAATTATATGTTAATTTTATAGTTTTATATGACTAAGAAATTTAATCTCACCTGTGATACTGATGCTAAGTTGTATTTTTTTATCACCACAGTCCGTTACAACACGATACACATATTTGCCCTCATCAGAAAACATTGTGTCAGATATTTGCAGAGATGGACCCACTGCTAAGTTTTCAAGACTAAAGCGTGGATCTCCTGATCTTTTTGAATCATCTTGAGCAAAAAATGGCTCTTTCTGTTCAGCTTTTGATAAAGAAACTGCAACTATGTTAATATCTTTGATGTCTTTGAAAAAGCATCTGATAACTGTGGTCTGAGCAAAAATTCCAACTGTGGGTAGGCATTCTAATTTCCACAAATCTGTTGAACACAAAATTACAAACATAAAATTTAAATTGTGGTAAAAGCAGAACAAATTTTATGCAGTTAACATATTTGTAATTAAAAGAATGGTCATGGTTTTAAACATGTAAAGTTCTGTTGAAAGAATATGTGGCATGGTGTTGATTAACCACAGAAAATAATTAACATTATAATGCACTTAACTAGTATTGTGCCTGAAACATAAACTGCTGTAAGCACAACAGTCATAATCTCTAGTAACATGGGTACAAACATTATTGTGAAAATTATATTGTGTTCCTATTCCTTAAACCCAAAAGTTCCTTTTAACAAGCAACAACAGCAAACGCAATTAATCTGTGTATTAAAGTATTTACCTGAACTGGGCCTCACAGCAGGGATGAAGAAAGAAACTACAAGCATAACCTTCACTGAATACATGATTACTCTGAAAAGGAAAGTAAAACATAGACTTAACAATAACGATGTGTGTGTGTGTGTGTGGGTGTGTGTGTGTGTGTGTGATGGCGGAAGGTTGCAGGCCACTCGCTGGTGAACGCCAAAATGTTTTTTGGTAAAACTACACAACCACACCCGTTGTAATTGCCAGCGTTAATGCAATAGATGCAGATAATATGCTTTGGCAACTATTGTGGACTATGTGTTTGATCGTAACAATCAAACTTGCATACAAACAAGCATTACTCACCGGGAGAATTTACCAACAGCCGCAGTTACCTCGTGATTCCTCCCATGGATTCCATCTACCGGGAGAAGAGCTTACGATTTTCCAACAGTATGTTCGCCTGCTGTCTGAGGATCAATGGATGGCTTTTCAGTCTCATGAACAAATCTATAGAGATCGTCTGAACACCAAACGCCAGCGCGATAAGCATGTTGTTTCCTCCGGTGATCCAGGAAAGTGGATAAAGTTAGCTGCACTGCTAAACGGGATATTCTTTAAGAATGGAGTTTTTACAGCGGAAAGCCACAACAGTAGGCCTTTTGGATTACAGTTCCTGAAGTATGCGGCGAGAGTTCTAAAGAAGTTCCCGGCGACACAATCGTATCCTGAAGATGTAACATCGGCTTCAGTATCTGACTGGATCCGCGAGCAGCTGTGTTATCTGCGGGAAACCGTTCTGCCCTCTCTGCGGACAGGAGCGACTCGCAGCCAGCGAAACAGAAAGGTGAGCAGAAACAAACTCGCATATCTGTGGCAGTATAGAAGATCTAAAGCGATCCAAGTCATCTTAAATAACAGCGAGTATCCCGATCCTCCTCCCTGTCCTAGTGACATTACAGCAATACAAACTTATTACGATAGTAAATGTTTAAATCAGAGGTTTAATGAGGATCTTCCATCTCCACCCTGGTGTTTAAATGTGCTGCCACGAAGCCAACTTTTTCCCTAAAACAACGCATTTCACGCAGCAGGAGGTAGAGACTGTTTTAACGAACCTCCTAATAACAAAGCAAGTGGTAAAGATGGCGTGACATATGAGACTTTTAAAATATGCAGTCACATATGATTTTAACAACTGTCTTTAATGTCTGTTTGGAAAATAAGAGAATACCAGACTCGTGGAAAGGAGCATTAATTCATCGTATTCCAAAAAAAGACAACATCCCTGATGATCCATCGACATGGAGGGATATTTCCTCCTTCCTACCATCTATAAGGTGTTCATGAAATGCATACTGGCCAGAGTTCTTCCGTGGTTGGTGGAGGCTGATATCTTATTCACCAAACAGAAGGCCTACATCAATAGGCAAGGTATGAATGAACATGTATTCTGCCTTAAAACAGGGATAGATGACTTTAAGCATGAGTCGTGTAGACTGTATTCAGTCTTCCTGGACTTTAGAGATGCATTTGGAACTTTATCTCACGATGTCATGATCAGATCATTAGAGGAAATACATCTACCTCAGCTGTTCATAGACATAGTGAAAGATGTATATAGAGGCTCCTTTATTGAAGTAATCTGTGGAGAACAGCTCACTCACCCAACATCACTTCAGATTGGCATTAAAACTGGCTGCCCATGGAGTGCAATTAATTTCATAATTGCCATTAACCAATGGTTAAAGTGGATGTGTCAATGTGCCCCCCCTGGCGTGATATCTCCTATCCCAGTACAGAGCTACGCAGATGATGTCCTGATGGTCTCCAGAGAAGAGTGTGTAGTTAAGAACATGCTGGCCAGAACCGATGCTTTTCTGGAATGGTCAGGTCTGGAGATTAAGGACACAAAATGTGCTGTTCTGTATGAGAGGAGGAGTGGAGGGAACAGGTGGTACCATTCAAAATCTGATAAATGTCCAGTGTTTACAGTAGCAACAAAACCCATACGGGTATATTCTCTTCATGAGACATATGCATATCTTGGACATAAAATTAATATAGCAGGAGAATGGAAGGAGCAAGTAAACATCATCTTGTCAGAGTTTACATCTAAGCTGGACTTGATTGATAAATGTCCACTGCCACTGACTATGAAGCTGGAGGCTATTAGACAGGTGGCACTGTCTAAAGTACAACATCTGTTCTCCAACGTTCACATCCAACAGAAAGTGCTGAGCGAAATGGATAACAAAACAGTGAGCTTAGTGCGAAAGTGGTTTGGACTCAATACACACAGCACTCGTGATGTTATTTTTCATCCCCAGTGGGAAGGAGGGTTGGGGGTACCAAACGTGACATGGATTTATACCAGCATGCATTTCCCATCTTCTGAACATGCTGAATAATAATGATAAAGAGGTTAGGGAGTTGGCTCGATCCTCCCTGTTCTTGGATCTAAGGAGACGCAAGGTGCCGCTGGGCAGGAGACAGAGCCCCAGTTCCTTGGCTTCAAAAGGAAACCCAGCGGGAAACTGGACACTCATTCAGCTGGCTTTGGTGTCTGGTCAGATTGGCCGGATCTGAATGACCTGTGCGTTCGAACTGGAGTATCACTGGAGTGGGTGAGGTCTGACTCTGAGAGTGTGAGAGTCTCGGAGGATATCATCTCAGACCCCCTGACCTATGTCAGAGCAACAGCCACATACGGTGGTGATAGCCACCCGCTAACATCTGCAGGAGCCCGGCGAACTCTCTTCGATCTACATCAATACCAACAAAAACAACACTGGACTGGACTGAAACTTCAGGGAAAACTTGCATGTCTTCCCTCTGCTGATCATTCTGTTTCACATTCATTTCTGAAGAATACTGCACTCAGTGAGGACATTGTTATCTTCACAGTAAAAGCTAGACTACAAGTTCTCCCTACTAGACTCAACCTTTCTATCTGGTTTCCTACAACTCAGGTCCCTCATTGTTTGCATCACACTACAGAACAGATCACAGAAACACTGCCACATATCTTGAATGGCTGCCATGCTTACAAGGGAATGTACATAGCACGCCACGACAGAATAGTGGACCTGATAGTGAAGGACATATCAAATCATGTCTCACCTTCAGGAAGAGTATACACACATGCCTGTGTAAAACCCTCTATGTTTCAGTGTCTCAGTGATAACTCTGACATGTTTTCTGATCTGTCTGCTAATACACCTGATGTTGTAGTGATTAATGAGGAGTGTAGAGGTGTTTGTTCTGGAGATAGCATGCACCTTTGACTCTAGTATGGAAGAAGCTTTTTGACCAAAGTTATTAAATATCAACCACTCCTAAATATTATTTCAGAGATAGTTTATCGAGGCAGATTACTTGTTTTCATATTTGGCAGTTTAGGACACACACACAGGCTGGTTGTAAGAGGGCTTCAACAACTTGGGATGCCCAAAAGAGGGCTAAACGGTTAGCAAAGTACTGTTCTCTGTCTGCTATCATAGGCAGTCGTCATATATGGAGGAGACGCTGTTATTTATACCCATAACAACTGAGTGATATGCTTAATATTGTGAAGATCTATTGTATGCCACTGGTTCATGATTTTTTGTAGGTGTATTTAACTGCATCTGTAATATTTGTGTCCCTGTAGAGTATTTATTTTAAGTGGACTTAAATAAATTATTAAAATGTGTGTGTGTGTGTGTGTGTGTGTGTGTGTGTGTGTGTGTGTGTGTGTGTGTGTGTGTGTGTGTGTGTGTGTGCTTGTTGAGACTGAAACCTAAATCTGTAAATATTGTGCAATTTTGGACTAGGTTTCATGTACAGAATGCACAAGGATACAGGTACTTCTCAAAAATTTGAATATCATGAAAGAGATCAATATTTTCTGTCATTCATTTCAGAAAGGGAAACCCATATATTATATAGATTCATTAGACATTGAGTGAAATATTTCAATTCTTTATTTCTTGAAATTTTGAATATTATGGCTTACAGATAATGAAAACCCCAAAATCAGTGTCTCAGATAATTAGAATATTGCATAAGGTCAATAGAAAAATATATATTTTAAACAGAAATGTCAGGCCTCTGAAAAGTATGTTAATTTCTATGCATTCAATACTTGGTTGGGCCTCCTTTTGCATGAATGACTGCATCAATGCAGCGTGGCATGGAGGCAATCAGCCTGTGGCACTGCTGAGGTGTAATGGAAGCCCAGGTTGCTTTGATAGCGGCCTTCAGGTCATCTGCATTGTTGGGTCTGGTGTCTCTCATCTTCCTCTTGACAATACCCTATAGATTCTCTATGGGGCTCAGGTCAGGCGAGTTTGCTGGCCAATCAAGCACAGTAACAACATGGTCATTGAACCAGCTTTTGGTACCTTTGGCAGTGTGGGCAGGTGCCAAGTCCTGCTGGAAAATGAAATCAGCATTTTTATAAAGCTTGTCATCAGAAGGAAGCATAAAGTGCTTTAAAATTTCCTGGTAAATGGCTGCGTTGACTGGACTTCAAATGGACTGCGTTGACTGGACTTCAAATCATCACTGACTGTGGAAACCTCACACTGGACTTCAAGCAACATGGATTCTGTGCCTCTTCACTCTTCCTCCAGACTTTGGGACCTTGATTTCCAAATGAAATGCAAAATTTACTTTCATCTGAAAAGAGGACTTTGGACCATTGAGCAACAGTCCACTTCTTTTTCTCCTTAGCCCAGATAAGATGCTTCTGACGTTTCTGTTTCAGAAGTGGCTTGGTAGCCCTTTTCCTGAAGATGTCTGAGCGTGGTGACTTTTGATGCACTGACTCCAGCTTCAGTTCACTCCTTGTGAAGCTCTTCCAAGTGTTTGAATCGGCTTTGCTTGACAGTATTCTCAAGCTTGCGGTCATCCCTGTTGCTTGTGCACATTTTCCTACAAAATTTCTTCCTTCCAGTCTACGTTGCATTGAATATGCTTTGATACAGCACTCCTTGAACAGCCACCCCTTTCAGTAATGACCCTCTGTGACTTACCCTCTTTGTGGAGGGTGTCAATGATCATATTCTGGACCATTGCCAAGTCAGCAGTGTTCCCCATTATTGGAGTTTCAAAGAACAAGAGATTTTGTAGGGATGGTCATTTATTGAAACTCAAATGTAAATATTCTAATATTTTGACATACTGATTTTTGATTTTCATTAGCTGTAAGCTCTAATCATCAAAATTAAAACCTTTTGAAGTGTTTTACTTTACATGTAATGAATCTAAAATATATGAAAGTTTAACTTTTTGAAATAAGTTCCAAGAAAAAATGAAACTTTTTCACCATATTCAATTTTTTTTTAGCTGTACCTGTATGTCATTGCAAAAAAATTTAAATAACAAAATCACAGATGGTAGACAACCTTCCATAAAATTACAGATGGTGACCTTTTATATTCTAAATCCAGAATATGGTTCTAAATCAGAAAATGATAAGTAACTGATTAAAGTTGTAAAGATATAGAAATATATATTCTTACTGCTGATAGTGATTTCAGAACAAACAAAAAAAGTATGTGCAAATGTTTCTTTGTGAATTTACATCAATATCCACATTAAATGAAACATTGCATTTATATAATCGGTCATTCTCCATAAACTAGTCTGTTCTGCAGCTTCATTCTAAGTTTTAGCCATATTCTAAGTTTTTTCCTAACACATTTTATGTTGTAACATATAACATTCCAAAACCAAAAGTTGTATATAAAGATGCCTTGATAATCCTATTGTTTCTTAGCAGATAACTTTATGTTTCCTTATAGCTATAATTATACTGTTTCACAAAGTATTGACTTTATATCACTAAATGAAAAATGATTGATTTATATATTAAGAATAAACAATAGTTCACCGAGCCAGAGTTAAGCCAACTTGTTGTATTTTCGTGTTAAAATGTAGGCTACTGTTAATATAAACCAATAATATAAACTATACCAAATATGTTAAGAGACATTGCTCACGACAAATAAGCATAAGAGAGAGAGATACACTTCCTAATGTGCCCAAATCGCGGTATTTAACCTCATTGATTATATCAGGTTTTACTTAAGGTAAACCATTGCTTATAAATAGTCCATGACAACCAATATTCAAATATAACACAATCGGATTTAGACCAAAACATTAGAGAAAACTTACTTTGTAAATGCTCTTCAAATGGACAAGGAGAGGGAAATACAACCGAACGAAGCATGAGAGACAGGCTTTGTGTATAGCTGAGCTGCTTTCACTTTCAATATGACTGTTTTACACCTATTCATAAATTATGGCTTTACATACAACCTTTTATTCCTTTTCAATTCATTTTTAATAAAATACTGGCGACATTTCAACAAAAAACAGAAAACATATTTATAGCCTATATAGCCTACAATAAAACCAAATAACAAGTGTAATTTTGATGGCAAAGTTGCGGCGGCTGTCAACGCTTATTCATATGTTTGAAGTAGACAAAAAAATACATATATAAAAAAGGAGATTAGATTTTGCATTTTTTATTTATTATTTGTTTTAATGAACTCTAATAGCTCAGCAATATCGCATGGCTACTGTCTTCTTTTCCCTTTACTGTCATCTGGGTCGCTTTTTATTACTTGTTGTGTACTTTTTAAACTTTTTTCTTTTAAACTTTGTATCCTTTTAGATGTAAAGCGCTTTGAGAATTAACTTTTAAAGGCGCTATATAAAGATACCTTTATTAGTGTTCTTATTAAAATATGAGCAATAATAATAATAATAATCAACTGAAAAAAATATTTAAAAAGCAACTGTTAACTGCTTGTTCATATTTGTGATAATGTGTTATTTTCTCATCTGTGTCATTCTATGTAGGCCTAGGATAACTCAGAGCGGTACTTTTCCACTAAATGTGTTTTGAGTTAAAATCCGAATGATTGTAACAATCAAAAAGATTGCAACTCTTAGAAAACATCTGGCCGGAAGAGTGGGAAACTGGATAGAAGAAAAAGCACAAACAAACAAAGCACAAAGCTATTCCACGCACCATCTATTCAAAGTCCTTTCAACTGGCTTTTATAGCTGGGTGTAAAAAGTAATGTTATGTTATATTATATCATGCTATAAATATTTTTATATTGTCCTTTTCTCCTTACTTCACCAATTAAAGTAAACTACAAATCTATATCTGATCTCAGAAAGCCTTTAGTAGATATAATTTAACTGATTATTTCATAACACTGTACTAAAAGTGCATTATGCCCAAAATATCCTTAGCACAGAGATTAAGATTTTCCTATTTTAAACATGACTGATGATTGTAACCTGTGAAACATAATAAATCTTTTGCACTTTATTTAATAACCTCTTTTGACAGCCTGACTGCCTTAATATTTATTTTTTACTAACCATAATTACATTTGATTGTGGACAATAACGCCATTTCACATTTCTGGACATAGTACAATGCTTATCCTAGAATCAATAAAATTGAACATCATTTTGACAAACAAAGCCATGGATGTTTTTAGATTATCTTATAGCCATATAATATCTTTAGCTTTTTTCATGATTTAATTTACATCCCAAATAGTTTGATCGGTCAGCCAATGGATGGTACAGCAGCACTGTAAAGGTCAATCTGTTACTTTCAATTTGTCATAGGACCTTTGTACTAGGTTTTAATTGAACCATTTTCTGCCAGACTCATTTGGAAAGCAAAACTAAGTCTTAAACAACTGACATTTGTGAATATGAATGTTGTATAAAACTGAAACATAAAGAAATGATCAAATTGTGAATTGTTTTACTGTTAAGAGAAATAAAAGTGAAAATGCATTGAGAATGAATCGTGCCCACTGATACCACAGTTTACCGGCAGTGAGAATGTTTGCTTTTGTAAGTAAGGCCCATCGTCTATTTGGGCTAGAAATAATACAATACCACATACAAATGCATAAGTTTGTTTCAAATCTCCTGTGGCTCAGTTTTAGAGCATTGCATTAGCAGCGCAAAAGGCTGTGGGTTCAATTCCCAGGGAACTCACATACTGATTATTTTTTTTATTGCATAATAATTTTTATAAAAAAAAAAAAATTAAAAAAAGTGATAATACTATTACTGCACCAGCTCCAGTTTTGTTCATAGCAAAAGTGAAACATGTAGACACGGGTGGTTTTGGCTTTTTAATAACACCCATAAAAAAACTGCCAGATATTAACATTTTTAGTTAGAAGTACTTCTATGTGCTCTGTTTGCCTGCAAAAAGACAATCCATATGATATATTTTACAGGGTTTTAGGGCACCACCAACAATACGCAAGCTATGAAATAATTTGACACAGAATAAATAATAGAGTATTTGCAGTGGAGGGTTCATTGCCATGTATTCAAGACTTAAACATTAATCTCATTATGGTTTGAGATACATTAAATGTTTCAAAATGTTTTTTTTTTGTGGTCATCTTTTGCTTTTGTTAAAGATACTTTTAATCTTGATATCTTTATCTTGATATGTACAAACACAAAAGCATATAATGTTCTGCAATTAAAATTAAAAAGTGGGCTGCACAGGGAATCTACTGAAAGGAACAGCCATAACTATATTGAAAAAAAAATATTGTAGGATTTACTTGATAAAATCTTCATAACATTTTGCACTAACACATTTTAAGTAAGTTTACTGCTACTGTCTGTACAAGATTAAGCTCAGATGAGCTTTATTTGTCACATATACAATTATACAGAGTATAACCAGCAGTGAAATGTGTTCTCGGCATTTAACCCATCCAAGTGCACACACACTTGGAGCAGTGGGCAGCCGACACTGCGGTGCAGTTGGAGGTTCGGTGCCTTGCTCAAAGGTCTCACCTCAGTCTTGGACGTTTCCTACCGGAGCCGAGATTCGAACCCACAACCTCAGATTACAAGTCCAACCTAGTGGCTCTAGCCACTAGGCCACGACCCCGACCCCACCCCCCATTCACCTCTTGTAAATAAGTAGCTTTAACTTGGCCAGTAAAAGTTAGAGTATTTTTTGCTTACTTGGCAATACTTTGATTTTACTCAATATAGCACTGAAATAAACCATGGTTTTAAACCATATGTGTTCTAAGCAAACATCTAAGCAAATAATACAATGGATATCATGTAGACACCATATCTGCATAAATAATATAGTTCAGTCATGAAACACTAGATGGCGCAGGCTGGCGGGTTGTTAACGTAACTGATGAAGTTCAGAGAGTTAAACGACTTGGCACAAGCTGATTGGTTCATGCTGCATATGCAACCAATGAGCTTACTGCCTTGCCTTTATATAGCTGGCTAGTATTCACTTGAGATTCCTGCAGCGCGCTTTCAGAGTTTCTCTGAATCCCCCACCTTCCCCAGCTCCACCTGTTTAGACCTGTTACGGATTATTTTATATGCTATTTTTGCAGCAGCAGTATGTCTTAAACACTCACGGCACCGTATCGCCATATGCATTGGCTGTAGCAAGTTCCTTTATACTTGCTTGCAGTAGCAGCAATAAGCTACAACTACAGCTATAATCAACAGCAGCAGCAATTCAGCAGCAGTGTAGTAGATCTATTCCGCGAAGACCAAAAACATTAACATTGACATATCCATCACCATGCTAAAATCTTCAGAGAGTTGTCATGATTGAAATACTGTTGCAATGTGGCACTGACCCGAACACAGAGACTCCAATATTTGGTACACAATGGCAGTTTACTTCACCACAGAAGCTTTTTTGACAGTGTAAAGCAATGTGGTGACATGCTTAATTTAATAAAATAAAATAATCTTATTTTTCTTGCTAAATAGCCTTGTAATTAATGTTCAGTAAATTGCATTTATTTCACATGGCAATTCCATAGCAGAAGAGACTGAAAAATGGTTTACGCCTCTGTTTTTGACACTTTGACACCCCTCACAAGGTCATGAGAATGTACTCTCACAGCTGCAAAGTTACATCCAGGGGTGGACTGAGAAAGATTCATTCATTGCAAGAATTCTGAAGGCAAATGATGATATTTTCATATGGGGATTGACATTTGGGATTTGTGAACTTCTACACACAAACCTGCAGAATAATGATCTTTTCACTAAATAGTGCCATGTCCTCACTGGTTTTCACTCTTACTCTCCTGGGGTTCTAATCACTTCCATTTTCATCCTGCCTTCTACTTTGAGTGCTCTTGTTTGTCCTCTCTGGTGTTGATCCCTGTGCTCTCGTTTATATTTTCCATGTTGTTTAATTTTATTGTATAAGTCCAGCAGCTGTGTTCATCTTAACAACTTGTGTTTTTCATATCAACTTGTATGATGAACATAACAACTTGTGTTTGACGCCTACCTGACAAAAAAACAGATCAACAAAATAAACCCAGCAGTCTGAGTTCCAACAGTCCCCTGGTTTTTCATAACGTGTTTGCATAAATTGCCAAATGTCTTTATTGTTGGGAGTAAATAGAGGCAAAGTCTTAAAATAAGTGCTGTATAAAGCATACATTAGTTTTTAATTAGATTCTCAACCAACAATTGATTTGTTTTTGTTCCCACTATCTGTAAAAACTGATAAACAATCACAAAACCACATAAACAACGAATATTATACCTGGCTAGGAAAAATGTCTTCAACATTTATGAAAAAAGACTCAAAATGGGTGGAAAAGTGTGATGATTTAAAGAACCCCACATACATAACGTAATCTCATTTATAAGTTACTTATTTTACTTATCCTCTCAGTTGAATCAGCTCTATCCTTTGGAGTGGACTCTCTAATCAAATAATCTATTCTTTTGAAACTGTCTCTCAGCCTTATAATTAGTCCATTGTGTGTGGTGTGATAATACTGAAATGTTGCATTAGATTTTCCCATTATTTTAATAAATACAGAAAAAACATACTTTTCCAATAAGAAATAAATTCAAATAAACCAACAAACAAATATGTTTAGTCAAATGGTAAAGCATAGTAGATAGTATATTATTGAAGACATAGTATTCAAAAGTAAAACAAACAAACAAACAAAAAGATATTGCTTAAGTCCCTCGTTTGAAATAAATAAATAAATAAAAGTCAGCTTGTGTGAAGTCCAGTGTTAAATTGTTTAGCATTTTTTGGAGACTATGATGTTTATTATCATCATTATTTTCTTTTTCTGAGCATTTTTTGCCATTGCTTTGGTTCTGTCTTTAAATCCCTTGTTTGTCACATTCTGTGCATGATCTTATGTAACTTTCTTATGGAATTTTGGCTTTAGTGTGAAAGACAACAAAGCTTTTACATAACAAAAATAAATACATATGTAAAAATACATTTACAAGAATTGCTCAGTGTTCCAGTCAGATGGAAAGTAAAACTGAGCCTTGAAGATGAACATTTTAGTAACATGAGGATGTAACTAAAACATAACTACTAGATACTGTCAGAGACTAAATCTTGCATAAAGTGTGGTGTAAACTAGCTTTTCCTGTATAACTGTCATGTAATCTGACACTGTTTATTAACTAAAGGTGATTGTAAGGATATTTTTGATAAGCCATCTGGTAACATGTCTGAACAGCATTTTCTATTGTAGGTTGACATTCAAGCTTGCAAATGTTAGGCCTTAGTAACCATTCAAAGCTGGATTTTGTTCTTTAGTGAAGAGAGAACATATGATTTGTATAATCTTAAATGACTTTTGACAGTATGTTTAAATGCAAATGTAAGATGCTTGTTTCTGTTAATTCATTTTAACAGCAATATGATTATATGAGCCTGTATATTTGAAACATATGCTCAGCAACTCTTACAGATACATGGCGACACTTGAAGAGTCCACCAATTATTAAAAGATGAAAATATACATTAAACGTTAGTACAATCAAAGCTAGATTTAATGGAACTTTCAGCTAAATGTTCCATTTGTCATGGTTATGTTTCATCTCTGCGTTATGCATTACTTTTATTTTCAAATTTAGTTTCATTATCAGAAAGGTTTTTGTTGATAGTGTTTACATTTGTTCTGGTTCTCCCGTTTTGCCTCATGTCATAACTCATGTTACAAGTCTTAACACAAGGCAAGAAGAAAAGGCTCATGGGAGGGGCTGTTTCTTTGCCCTTTTGTATGTGTTGAAACTAGGACATGGTTCCCAGTGCATAATAAAAGTGCACTTTGGGTGTACTTCCAATATTAGGGCCTAAAAACAGTGCTTATAATTAACATTAATTAAATAAAAAGGTCACTTAGGTGTAGCTACATAAAGAGCATACACTTTCATGACTGTTTCTTAAAGTGCAATTTGTAATAATGTCAAATTAAGGGTGTTTTTACATATAGTTTGTCAAATAAAGTAAACCCAATTCAAAGAGCTGACAATCCCTGATCTTAAGACATTTTCAGAGCTTCGACAATGCATTTCAGTCAAAAAAAAATATTAAAGGGAATATTATGTATAAAGGGTTGTTGTTGTTGTTGTTGTTGTTTTTTTTTTTTTTTTTTTGGGGGTTACAATACTCTACATTTCATTGTCCATTTTTAGAAAAAAAAAAGATTTATATAATATTATACCATGGTCTGGCTGAATACTCAATCCTGATTGGCTAGCAGGATTGCATTGAATCCTTTTATTGTACAGGTAGTTTCAAGTTAGTTTAATCACCGTTCTATATAGTGGTGGACTACTCACATTACTGTAATTCTAGGGTTGTGACATGAGCTCACAACATTAAAATGAGGCTGAGGTGAAAAGTTGTCTTGCAAAATCAAAGACTGAGTCTGAGGGTGAAATTAGTATAGAAGATGCCACTGCTACATTTATACAACATTAGAGTGCCGATCTCTTAGCTCTGTGTCGTGCTTGAAGAAACAATTTGGTCTCTATTTGCAGTTTAAATATTGAGAGGGTACTTTGATTATGAATACACTTATTGTTTGCACTTAATTAGGTTAAGAAAAATGTTACTTATTTTGTTTATTTATACTGTTTTTATGTATATGTTCTGTTTCTGGAAAGGAGTTGAGTTAGGAGGTCAGAATTCTAGAAGCTTATATTTGGTGTACAGTTCTAAGGTCTGAAGAGACTCATGTGGAATCATACAGGAGAGAAGCCAGCCAGTTGAGTTTGTGCATATGATCATTCATTCTCAGATAGTAGAACTGAAATGACATGCACAAGATGATAAGTAAAACTATTTCAAAATTAACCTCCAGACTATTTATCCAGTTATGTAATTTGTCATTGAGGATTTTCTAAATATATGTGTAAAAATATTTTCTTGTTGTTCTTATTTTGAAATCTCCTACCATGTCGTGTCTCGTCTCGTGAGTTAAGTGTCTCATCTCGCGGTGAGGATTCTAACTTAAACACCTCTGATTTTGTCTTATGGTGACAAAACCTGCTCAAAATCAACCCACCTTCTTGAACCTAAAAACTCAGTGTGCCCAGACTAAATACACAAACAGAACAATCTGAACCTTTGTCATCTTCTGAACCTTGTGATGATGACTGCCTCTGTGTGCTTTTCCACACAAGCCTCAATGTCAAAACAAGACTGCGCTAGGGACACTTGGAGAATGTAGAGTGTGTACTCCTCCACAACAATTCCCCCTTTACCATTTGTGAGAGTGAGGACCAAGTTAGCACTCCAGTCACTACTACCAGAACAACGACAGCAACGTTTGAGCCAACCACAGACCGTGAGACTGAGACTGCCACGATACGTGAGCCAGAGCCAATGCCAAATATTTTGTGTTTCTGCCCAGCCCTGAATCTCCTTTGTGTCTGCTAGTTCTGCCTAGTCCTGAATCTCCTGTGTCTCTGCTGGTTCCGGCCAGTACCAAGTCTGTGTTATAGTTAATGCTCCTGCTCAGACTCCCTCTCCCGCCTCCTTTTGACATCAGGGCTCGCAGATTTACTACACTTTGTTCACCATAAGGCCTTCCTGATTTCATCCCTGGTTGGTTTACTGTGGTCTATCGGTAGGTCAACATCAGCTGCCTGGATATCGGGGGGTTGCCGGTGATGGTCTGTTCAGCAGCTCTTCAAAATATTCTGTCCACCTGTTCAGTTACTGCTCTATCCCCATGATGACCTGTCCCTCCTTATCCTTGACTGGTCTTTCTTGTCTACTGTATTTACCTGTTAGTTTCCTGGTAGTGTCGTATAGTTGTTTCATGTTGCCTGTTGCTGCACCTTGCTCTGCAACCTCTGCTAGGTTGTCAATATATCTCTGTTTGTCGGTCCCCACAATTCTCTTTCCCTCTTTGTGGACTTTTGTGCCAATACACAGGACGCGTTTACTGTAACAGTGCAGACACACATACCGGAAGGGAAGCACAGCAAAAAAATGAATGAAACCACAGCAGAGTGAGACAAGTACAGTAACTGTTCAAAAACATGGCACATTAAAGGGTTAGGTCATCAAAACATTTAAATTAGTCCATGTTTTATTCACCCTCAAGGCATCCTAGGTGTATGACTTTCTTCTTTCAGATGAATCCAATCAGAGTTATTTTAAAATTGTTCTTTGCTCTTCCAAGCTTTATAATGGCAGTGGGTGGGTGTTTTTTAACAGTCCAAAAGCAGTCAAATAAACTGCATCTATCCATGTTAAAATTTGCTTCACACGGCTCCGGGGGGGTGAATAAAGGCCTCCTGTACCAAATCGATGCGTTTTTGTAAGAAAAATACCCATATTTAAAACAAGATAAACACCTTTTTTTACTTCTCCTAACTGTCCTAGACGGAAGCCGTAGGATGTACACGTTACGCATTCACCTGTGATTAGTGACGAACACAGATGCATGACAGAGAAAGAACAAAATAAAATGCCGGTCACAAATTAGAAGTACAAAACAAGAATTGTTTTATGAAAAATGTTGGCGGATTTCAATATAAGCCAAGAGGATACTGGTTTTCCATTGATACGTAAAGAAGCTTTGCTTCCTTGCTCCTGTAAACAAACGTTGGTTTTCGCCAGACTCACATGCGCATGTGCTATGCCTAAGTCCAGCAGCATCTCTCATGAACGCACGTACGACAGTTAGCGGAAGTTACAAAAAACAGTTTATATCATTGTTTTTGTTGTACAAAAACTCATTGCTTTATAATGACATGGGTGGGTGTTTTTGTTCAACAGTCCAAAAGCACTCAAATAAAGCACATCCATCCATATTAAAATGTGCCTCATATCTCGTATGAGAGGGGTGAACAAAAGCCTTCTGTAGCTAATCAATGCTTTTTGTAAAAAAATAAATAATCCCTATTTAAAATAATTTAAACCGTTTTTGTAACTTCCGTTACCTGTCATAAGCACATTCATCACAAGAGACTCCCTTTCTGGCGGATGCCACCGAACATAGGCATAGCACATGAACTTGTGAGTCTCGCAAAGACCAACGTTTGTTAACAGGAGCAAGGAAGCAAAGTTTGTGTATTATATGCACGTCAAAGTCAATTTCTGCATATCAATAGTTATAGTACCATTTTCTGTTTGTATTTGGCATACTATTTATATGCATTTTCATGAGACCAGGCTCAAAAAAATATTCTTGTATTCTCATATTTGAACCACTGATATCACATGGACTGTTTTAATGATGTCCTTACTACGTTTCTGGACTTTGAGCCTGGTAGTTCCATTGTGTTCTATGCAGGGTCCGAAAGCTCTTGGAATTAATCAAAAATATCTAAATTTGTGTTCTGAAGATGAACAAAGTTCCCCTTCATGGGAACTCGAACTGCGCCCCCTAGGGGTCGCTACGGGAACGCCTCAGCGTGACTCGGTCTGAAGATACATATGAAAAACACCACCTGTTGGCGGCGACAGCCCATGCGGCGTCACTACCGGCGTACCACAATATAAGTGCCGCCGGGAGGATACATCATCAGCTTTTTCGTCTTCACTGACTGGTTTGTTTGAAGCGTGCAGAGTGAATCTGGTAAGAGTACAGTTTTCTAACTCTACTATGGCGAGCACTAGCAAGGCGTTTAGGAAGTGTGTGGATCCGTGTCCTCGTTATTTGACACCCGATGACACACACGACTGTTGCGTCTTTTGTTTGGGCATGGAGCACGCACGCGATGTCCTTGAGGGGGCGGTTTGCGTGCATTGTGAGCGGCTCTCTATGAGGAAGCTCAGCTCTCGCCTGTCCCTCTTTTCGAGGAAAGAGGGGCAGCCGTCTGCTTCCCGCGATTCAAGACCCACCGTTGCCGAGGCACGGAGGCGAATGAAATCGTGGGGTTCGCAGTTGGTGGTGGCCGATAAGCTGGAAAGGGACCGCCTTTTCGGCCGTCCGAAACGAGAGTGAGCTGCTGGATTGTGATGATGCGATCTTTCTGACATCATTAGATGCAGCAGCTAGTGCTCCGCTGCATATGAACGAGTTTTGGAGGTTATGGATTATAAAAATAAATTTAAATAACCCCCAGCTCGAGTGAGCCTTCCTTTCTTCATAAATCTCGATGTGGAGGTTGAGAAGGAGTGGGAAAAGCTAGTTTTCTCAGATTCATAGGTTTCAGCATACTAGTTATGCTGACACTGAGGATGCGTGAAAATGGCTATGAGGGATGCCCCTGTGCAAGAGATGATAACCAGCTTATCTCTCGAGACATCCTCTCTCAAGGCTCCCTCCTGGCCATCTAAGCCCCTGAATCTCGCTTAAATGGCAGGGCATATGCAGCAGCAGGTCAGACTGTCGCCGTTGCACACGAAGGCGCACCAGACTGACCTGCTAAAAGTCCTGGATAAGGTCCAGGTCTGAGCCCGAACAACCAGGGGTCCTAACCCATCTCGGTCTGAGGATCAGAGATGGGCTTAGAAGGCTAGTCTCGCGACTCATGCCCCTCCCCTCCTGCGGCTAGGGTGAGACAGAGGCGTGGTCAGAGAGAGCAAGCCCTCTCATTCCTCTCTAATTCCCTGTAACCACCGTGAAACTCCACCGACCGAGGTTAGGTGGAAGTTTCCTGCCCAGAGGCGCTCCCTTGTGAGCGGCGGAGTTCCCTCTCATTCTGAGGAATGAGTTCTCCGCCTCCTCAGAGCTCTGTGATAGGTCGCCTCCGTGCTGGTCGAGCTAGCATTGCTCCCCTCACTATAGAGGGTTATCTATGAGCATGCCGCTCCTGCTGAGCTGCCTGAGTTCCTTCTCATTCTGAGGAATGAGTTCTCCGCCTCCAGAGCTCGATATAGGTAGCATTATAGGCTCTCATTCTGAGGAATGAGTTCTCCGCTCTCCAGAGCTCGATATAGGTAGCATTATAGGCTCTCATTCTGAGGAATGAGTTCCCAACTAAGAACTGCAGTCAGGTGGACTTATGATGACTTCAGGCAGGTTCTGTATTCTCGAACTGCCTTACTGATGGTCTGGACGTGAGTCCCCTCGAGGTTTCTATGCGGATCCTCCTGGATCTTCAGTCATTCTGGTCACCACTGCAAGGGTACAGCCAGCATTACTCCCTCACGATAAGAGGGTTACCTATGAGTATGCCGCTCCTTCTGAGCGGCTGAGTGTCTTTTCATTCTGAGGAATGAGTTCTCCACCTCCAGAGCTCGTTATAGGTAGAGCCAGCATTACCTATGAGTATGCCGCCCCTTCGAGCTGCCTGAATGTCCACTCATTCCGAGGAATGAGTGTTCCGCCTCCCAGAGCTCGCTGTTGGTAGAGCCAGCATTGCTCTCCTCACCCAGAGGGCCACCTATGAGCATGCCGCTCCCTTCTGAGCGGCGGAGTTCCCTCTCATTCTGAGGAATGAGTTCCCCGCCTCCAGAGGCCCTCTGAGCGGCTGAGTATGTCTTCTCATTCTGAGGAATGAGTTTTCCGCTCCTCAGAGCTCTATGATAAGTCGCCTCCCTGCTGGTAGAGCCAGCATTGCTCCCCTCACCCAGAGGGTTATCTATGAGCATGCCGCCTCCTTCTGAGCGGCGGAGTTCCTCTCATTCTGAGGAATGAGTTCCCCGCCTCCAGAGCTCATGGCTGGGCTCGACGCTCCCTCTGAGCGGGCGGAGTGTCTTCTCATTCTGAGGAATGAGTTCTCCGCCTCCTCAGAGCTCTATGATAAATCGCCTCCTGCTGGTCGAGCTAGCATTGCTCCCCTCACTATAGAGGGTTATCTATGAGCATGCCGCTCCTGCTGAGCGGGAGTTTCCCTCTCATTCTGAGGAATGAGTTCCCCGCCTCCAGAGCTCATGATGGGGCTTGCCGCCCCTTCTGAGCGGCGGAGTGCCTCTCATTCTGAGGAATGAGTTCTCCACTCTCCAGAGCTCGTTATAGGTCTCACTCTGAGGAGTGAGTTCTCCGCCTAGAGCTCCTCATTGGTAGCTGAGTTCCTCTCATTCCGAGGAATGAGTTCTCCGCCTCCAGAGCTCGCCGTCGGTAGAGCTAGCACTGCTCCCCTCAACCAGAGGGTCACCTATGAGCATGCCGCTCCCGCCTGAGCGTCCCGAAGCTCCGCCCCCAGAGCTCTGTGATAGGTCGCCGCCTGTTGGTCGAGCCAGCATTGCTCCCCTCAACCAGAGGGTCATCTATGAGCGTGCCGCTCCTTCTGAGCATCTGAGTTCCCTCTCACTCCGAGGAATGAGTAGTTCTCCGCTCCAAGGCATAGAACGTTCTAATAAGTGCACACGCAAGACTTTGGGCACTTTTCTAAAATCCACTTAGTGGTAAGTCCGCACATTAAAGATTCTGCGTTCTTTCTAAAAATCCCGTAAGGGTAGGGTTACTGCACTGCTTCGTGCCCTTTTTGAGCTGGTTAAAGCCCCGGTTTGTGCCTTGGGCCCCGCCTCCCTGTCCCATATATGTTGGGTCCAAAAAGGGAAAGGGGTGTACACTACCAAGAGGTCTGTTGAGACAGTTCCTCAGTAAGCTTGGGAGAGCAGCGGCCAGGACCTGGTGAGCCAGGTGCCTGGCCATAAGGAATCTTTTGATTCCAAGACCTTGAGCTCTAGGCCCGGTAATCCCGGCGCCTAACAGGAAGTACTAGCTCGGGCCTTTGGCCGAAGGGGATAATATCACTGACAGCCATCAGCCGCCCGGGGAAACTTCCTTAAGCCGGGTATAGTTGGCTTAGTGCTCGCCTTTTTGCGAAATTGGCTTGCATTCCCTCAGCATGGTGAAGTGGGTATAACGTTCCCGTGAGCGACCCCTAGGGGACGCAGTTCGAGTTCCCATGAAGGGGAACGTCTCAGGTTACGTGATAACCATGGTTCCCGAGTGGGGAACGAGACACCGCGTCCCCTGGGCTTTGAGCCATGCTGACGCAAGCTTCAGGCGAAGAAGCTGATGATGTATCCTCCCGGCGGCACTTATATTGTGCGCGGTAGTGGCGTCATGGGCTCGGCCAACAGGTGGTGTTTTTCATATGTATCTTCAGACCGAGTCACGCTGAGGGCGTTCCCGTAGCGACCCCCTAGGGGCGCAGTGTCTCGTTCCCCACTGGGGAACCATGGTTACATACGTAACCTGAGACGTTCTTATGGGTTTGGAACTACATGAGGGTGAGTAATTAATAGCAGAATTGTTTTTTTTTCATTTTGGGCTAATTATCCCTTTAAGCTTATGGAAATAGACCTCATGCCAGAGAGGGGCCATATCATGGCCACCTCCAACAGCATTGGCCAATCAAAACACTGGACCTGAAAGGGGCCAAATTGCAAATCCCTCCTAAGATTAAAGGATTGTAGGAGAAACAAAGAAGTTCTGAAAGAAGCGAATGTGGGGAGTTTGGAAACAGCAACAGAAACGACGACCAAGCTAAGCTTAGTGCCCCAATCTTCTGCAACAAATTCAGAACCTTCACCTTCAAGGCTCCTCCTGCTGCGGGTTCCAGACCAAGGACCTTATTGTTGCTCAGTTCATCGTTCACCAGTGCTTTGTGTTCAAGATGGTGAAACGGATCCCACTCCTTTCTTCACTGTAACATGGCCCAGATGCACAAGTGGAACACATCTTTTATTTTAAGACATATCATGATTTGTTTATTGAATCTATAATATGGTTTACCTTATTACTTTCCAAAAACTACTAAATGGACACAATGAATAGATAAAGTGCAAAAGATTGAAAAATGCCTGTGTTTGATTTGGATGTTACTATTGGCATTATCTTATGAAAACAGAAACTGACGTTTTTAATTACTCTTGTCTGTTCTTTTGTTAATAAAACTCCTTTTATGTGTCTTCATTGTGTTGATAAAACAGTGAGAGGCTCTACAAAGCTATCTTACATTGAAATCACTACATAACACCTCATTACAGTTAAGTTTATATTTCAAAGAGAAGACAATTAGGAAATGAACAGTTGCACATTATTTTATCTAATTATATAATTATTTAATCTTTGTTAATGATCAAGGGCTATGCATGCACAAGCGAGCTACTGCCATATATATTATTTGTTAATTTAATGTAAGTGGCAAAATACACTCTTTCTAGCTCAGATTAGTCTACCAACAACAACATAGACTATCACATGCTAAAACTAGAACAAATAGTCAAATCTAGAGACTACATTTAATGTCAACCAAAATAAGTATATTGTTAGTCAAAAGTTAAAGGCTTAGATTACTACAGAGTGGTAATATCAGACAACCACTAGTTTATAGTTCCCCCTACAGACTGCAAAGTGAAAGTAGGTACGGAGTAAAAAAAAAACGCCGTCAAAATCAAATGACCTAAAACAGGACATTGCTGCCACCTGTAGACGCTGAGGGCTTTGTGTAAAGCAGTGTGACTTTGACTTGCTTTCACTTTTACCATGACTAAATATGTAAACACTGTTATATCTAAGCTTCTGGATATGTATTATCAATATGGGAAAGTAGAAGAAACACTGGTAAGGTATTATGTTGGCTAATAGTAATGTTTCTATTCTCATGACAATAGACAAAAAGAATCATACTTTTTTTTTTTTTTGAGAAAAGCTTGTGTACATACAAAAATGAACAGACTGTTACAAACTTCCTCCAAGGAGTAAAAGAATAATAAAGCACCTTTTTTGGCATACGTCAAAAATAACAAGGCAATAAGAACTTTAAATGTTTTTGCTGTATCTGGAACTTGATGACAGATCAGATGCAATGACTGTGGCTGTTGTTTGTATGTTTCATAACATTTTTTTTAAACAAACACAAATAAATAACAGCTTGCTCATGCACCTTTTCTAGCACACCTGTTAGTGACTAGAAGGTAATATTTCATTGCACTCTCGTGTTTGCTTTTTTATCTCTTTAATGTGTGTGTGATTGTGTTTTGTTGTTCTTTTGTATTAAATATCTTTTCAGCAATCAGTGAATCAAGGTTCATACTTTTCTTTACATTTACAAATGTTTCAGACTTTTTCAGTGATGGATGAGACATGGAATTATTCAAACCTTTTGTCTTAACCAGCAGGCCTGAGCCACCACAAACTGGGCACCACAGTTCATAAAGTGCTGACAGAAACTTAACACATAAAAAAAGAGATACAAACACTGCGTAAGGGAGACATTTCATAGGCTTACAATCGATGAAAATAATAATAAAATCAAACTGACTGGAGAATTTTGATGGCATATTTTAGCCAATGGTTTGCAGTATCTGAGAGTAGCAGTGCACACCGGGATCTGTTTTTCCTTAAGGGTCTGATCTTAGTCAAGTCAAAACTGAGTGACCAACACTTAAAACATTCAAAAGGTAATCTTTGAACAAATCACAGCTCAGAGATTTGTGGCACGCTAATCTGTTCTTTGTGGCTTATGCCATTTTATGAATACAGTTATGCAGAGGATGGGCACTGACCACAGAACAGCATGTTTACTCTGAGATGCTTGTTTCACTAATCTTTAGCCTAAGACGAAAGAGGATTTGCCCCCTGGTGGGTTTCTACGGCCAGAATGAACCCCGGCTGCAGGCTGCTCTGTTGCAGAGGGGCAAGGTGGAGCTGGTGTGTCATCCTGCTCCTGGGTAGGCTCAGGTTCTTCTGTGCTATCTGTGAATACAAAAATGAAAATAAATATGAATGAATGATCATATAATAAAAAAAAAATGAAATCATAAAAAATATATGGAAAGAAAATATTTGTTTCAGTTTTATACTACTGTATGTCATTGATCCATTTGTCACAAGGGTGAGAGTTAAGGCTGGAATACACTAGACTTTCCCCCTGTTTAGAGTTTGGATAAATCAACGCTAGATGCCAAAAGTCAGAGCCAGTCTGCAGATTTCAGTTGACAGATTTCATAGAAAATGTCATAATGTATAATGGTCAGACTATGATTCCATCCAGTCAGAGGATATCAAACATGTTTATTATTTTCAGACGATTTTAGAACACCTATTGTTTTTATTTGTCACACTTTTCTGTCTAAATCTGTTGTGATTGGAAAGACTTAAAAGTCTTGTATGCGTTGTATTCTTGTAGTCTCATTGTATTCATGTTGAACCTTGAATACATATGTATACACATCTTCATTAATATTTTCAAATATTTATATATGTAATTTTTAATATAATACAAAGTTTGTTTTGTATTTGTTTAGTTTTTTGCAAATTTCATGAAATATGTATTTATAAATATTTGTATTATGTTAATTGTATTATTCTTTATTCTTATTAAAACGTGTCATGTCAAATATATATCAGAACACTCACCAACAGTGGTTGAGTTTTCCTCACCATTCTGTGCAGAAAATAAAGCACATTTTCAGAAAAACTTAAGTCAGTATAAAAGTCCATCCAAGGTTACAAGTTTGTTTTACTCCGTAATGAACTTGTCTCCATATCTTACCACGGCTACATTATTTTCAACTGTGGTGTTACTTTGGTTGGCTGGTTGAGCAGTACATCTTCTGAGAGGGGCAGATGGTTCTCCACACAACACACCTGTAGGCTTCCCACCTTTAAAACAAATTAAATGTTCCTTGATATAGATGTTATAAACAATAGCGAATACCCAGATGTTCAGGCAATATGTTGTTTTTTGTTCGTTGTTGTGCATAAAATACACTTAAGTAATTATTCCTTTACCTGGAGGACTTGCAAATAACAAATGTTATTGCCAGGTAATGTTTTTTAGAAAAACACATGAAATTATCTGAAATTCTTATCTCACATGGCAACCTGTGAACCTATGTTACAAATTATACATATAAAAACAGCAAAATTAGCATTGTAAGCAAATTGTGCAGTCTTTTGTGTGTTCATGAATCAGCAAGGCCTGCAAGTTTGGGAACTGAAACTGTATTTGGTTTCCTCAATATCACAAGTTACCAGTAATTTATCTCTGAAAAGTAAGATTTGAAGCAGAACATACACATGTACAATCATAAAAATTGTTCTCATTATTTTTCTCTAATGTTTAACTTAAAGGCAATGGAATCACACTGCCTAGAAGTATGCTATTATAGAGGCGAAAGCGGAGATATCATACTTTTTTTTTTTACAAAATTGAATATGAAATTGTAAACATTCAGGATTAGACCGTAAAAAGCATTTAAGTGTCTTGAAAATCAATGTTGTTGACTCGTTATTATTACTGAACTGTTTATACCTAGACTACTTCTTACACAGTGTTACAAACTACTTTGTGAGTTGTCAAGTGAGAATATTTATTGTGTATTATATATCTATATTCTAAACTAACATACTGCAATTACAATGCAAAACCACTTGGTTCTCAACTTCCTTGAGAAACAATGTTTCTGAGAAGTTCTGCATGTGTCAACCACTTCCACCAGATGCTCTTCAACAGAAGCTATATAGTATCGCAGAGCTGTGAAAATGGCGTGTGTTGTGAGATACAGTTTTCTATTGATCAGTATCTGTTTAAGAAGCACCTCATGGGCAGACACAATGGTGAAAGGTATGCATAGTTATATTTATATACATTTTGCTTTCCATTTCAACATTTCAAAATGTTACTTTCATGGATACTAGATCCTGCGGTAGAAAATGTTTTGTAGAAATTTAGCATTAGTTAAGAAAAGGCAAATGAAAAATGTAAAGAATACTTTATTTGTGTGTTTTCATGTTTGTAAATGTTACTACAAATTATTTAAGCCTGAAAAGTCACCAGTGTAGATACAGTGACTGTTTAAGGTCTCATTAGTTGTTTTTCTCCAACATAGTTACACCTTTAATTGGAGCTGTTGGTAATGCGATCTACATCCAGTGCGCTGTTGATAAAACCCCTCAAGATGGGGTATACATGTACAAACAAGAAGGAGCAAGTAAGCAGGAAGTCTTCTACTATTTTAAAGACGGCACTTTTACCCCTAAATCACCGATGTACAATGCCAAAGTCTGTGTAGATGGAACATTTCCCAACCTTAATGTCACCTTCTCAAATGTGGATGTCACAGACATTGGGCTTTACTGGTGTGAATTTCATTTGGAAGACAAAATTACAGTTAGCACGGTCACATGGTTATGGATAGGTAAGTGTTATCAAACATGATGGGTTTATTGTGGTCTGAATGTAATGCATGTATTTAGTATGTAAACTATATAAATGGGAAACTTCTATTCAGATGCAGAGATTGATACTTAATGAACTTAATGATACTTCAATTAATACTGAATGAAAAACAACATAGAGGATAGCTCTAATTCTCTGACCTTGAATTTCTATTCTATCATTGAAAAAAACAGTGGAAAAAAAAGAAAACAAAACAAAACAAAAAGAAGAAAATAAAAAGTGCCCAGAAGATCCTCGTGTGAAGATTGTAATTCTCATTGTGTGTGCTGTCATGACGCTACTGTGCTTCATTTGTATCGTCTTTGTGATTCTAAAGGTAAGTAAGCATACACACCCAAAAATCAGTGTGGATCACCTAAAAGCACAAATCAAAAGCAAAAACATTATGCATATATCTGAAATACATTAAAGAGGAATGCTGTAATGTGTAAAAGTGCAGTGCGCAAATGACAGCTGCTTTTGATACTCTTTGTGGTTTGATTTGTTGTTGAAAATCTGTTGCTGTCTAATTCTTTTGCAGTTCCTAAACTCTGAGATGATTTTCTATTTACATTTATGCACTATGCAAAATGTAAAACTAACTTTCCACACACATCTGTTTGTAAAATAGGTTAAAGCTTTACATGTAAATTAGTTACGGCGTGTTTAAAAACCACAGGAAGCTGAAATGGTACTCAAAAGTCAAGTGGGCCTGCAGTTTGTTCTAAAAAGATTAATTGTTTACAATTTGCAAACAAATAAACCACTGAAAATTGAAAATGATATGCTAAAGCACTAAACGTTAAGTTCATTTTGGCTTCCTGAATGCTGAAATGAAAAATTAATTCATTTCAGCAGTCTTTTTGAGAGTATACTGTATCAGCATTTTACACATCAGACAATCTTACTTGCTCACTGACTGAGAATGCAAAAACATTTTATTACATTTAACATCTTATTACATTTCACTTCTAATTATACCCTGTATAACTATTATGTGACAAATAAAGAAACCTTGAACCAAAAAGCACTACACTTTCAGATGTCTTTCAATAGATGAACCCTATGCCCTATGGTGACTGAGAGAGCTCAATGCACTGCAACTTCAGAAAACACATGCAAATAGAAAAAGCACCAGAAAATCCAGAAAACATCATCAATTTGACAGCAGGTGCTGCAAATGCTCACAACTTAATTTGCAGTTTTTTTCTATTTGCAGCGCATTGAGCTGCACCGTATGCACCACTTAACGGATGAGATAATCAATAGCCAATGCACTTTAATGCACAGCTCACATAAACATTTTTAAAACAACTGCAACTTTTCAAATAAACCTTGTTTTTATTATTCAACCACAAAAATCGCTGTTATGTCTGATTGTTTATTGACAGATTTCACAGTATGTGCTGCTAGCAGGCTTGCACCACAAGCAACCGTCAACATTCTTGTGAACAAGACTGACAGGTTCACACGCTGACAGGTTGACCCTGTTAATACGCGTCTCTCTTCCAAATAAAATGTCCTTTTAATGTCCTTCTTAGCGGTCCCAAACCCTGTTCCTGGTGTCCCTGCCGAGTCTCCTCTCAGATAGGACTTCTATAATCACTCCACCCCAATTACTGTTCCCCTGTTTACTGGTACACTATTTTCTTATTGTCAGTTTAGAAGCTGAAGGAAGATGGGGAGAATAGGTCAAGAACACTGCAAGATTCATGAAAATGAATTCTTTTTGTCATCCTCAGGTGAAGGGGTGTTGGGGAACAAGAAATACAGACCATCAAATCAACCTTCAGACACAGTTTATGAAGATATGAAACAGAGCAATTTGAACGGCCTACCCAGTGTAAGCACAATCATCAACCCTGACTATCAATCCACCAAGCCACTCTGCTAAATATAGAGTTTAAGTTGTATAACTCTCTATTTGGATTGGCAAAGCTTTTAAATGATATATTGCTTTGTATTTGAGTTGATCATTTTCATTTGTGACTGTTCCTTTCAGTTCAGAGAGAGAGAAATACAATTCTATAATTAATTTTGTGTGGTTATCATGATTATATTTAAGATGCTGTAGATCAGGAAGAATTTAAAATAGTTTAAGTGTAAAGAACAAAAAAAGATGCAGCCGTTTAAGAGATATTGTTAGCTGATGGGCAAAAGAAATGTCAAAGAGTTTTTTTGTTGTCTGATGTGTTCATGCATGTGCAAAGAACTCAAGAATGTTGTGAAGTGCCTGCTACTTTCCATCTGACAAGTAGGCCAACAGTGAACTGACTGATGGAAAATAGATAATCATATTTCACTCCTCTGATCACAATAATGGCAATCAAAGCCTTTTTTTCTTATTGCAAATTTTAAACTAAACAGCAAATGGTTCTTGTTTGCACAGTGTGTATTTGACTCTTTGATGTTAATTTTATAACTTGGTTTCCACTCTTAACCAATCATCTTCCTTTGCAGTTGTGGTCATTTTTTCTTCCTTTCTATAACCTTTTAGAATGCATCAAAACAAAGCCACACTGATGTGTTTCTTGTCTTAACTAACATTGAATTTAAAGTTTTAAAACTTATGCAATGAGTTAGCAGATGAGGCTTTTATGTATTAACTAACATGCATTCTGCTACTTAATACATAATACATGCAAGCTTGGCTGCATTTATAATGTATTTTAATATTTTAATGTAATGTAAATGTTTTGTATAATTTTTTTATTTAGCATATCTTGTCTCTGATTAGAGTGTCTCTTGTCTCTCTTGTGCTAAATAACATTGTTAAGTAAAATGCTACGAAACATTTGATTAAATAATGGATCAAATTATTTTAAACTGCTTTAGGTGGATTTATTATACAATGATGTATTACAGTAATACACTAATACGGTAATTTTGTAAAAATAATTTTCATAATGACATTACAAAGCACTAACCGCTATGAATCATACTGTATAAAATTGAGTAATTCTACTCTACAAAAAGAGAAAATATTTACTTCAGTTTAGAGCTCTCTTAACATAAAATAAACTGTAACACTTTACAGTAAGTTTCCATTTGTTAAATATATTTAATGCATTGACTAAAATTAACTCACAATAAGCAGTAATTTGTTACAGTATTTATTAATCTTTGTCAACATAATCAAAATTGTTCATTGTTAGTCTATGTTAGGTCAGGTGCAATAAATATAATATAATTATAAAATATAATTAAGTAGTAGTAGTAGTAGCCCTTTATTGTCACTAGTCACAAGTACCAGTGAAATTAGCCATCAACCTGTCCATACATACACAACATACATATATGACAAGGGGGTAGACAGGACAGGAAGACAGGGAATTGAAGAAAAAAATACAGCATAACATGAGGAAGGTGAGGAGAAAAAAAATAACCCCCAGACTATGCTCCTTGGGGAGTACAGTGTGAGAACAGGAAAAACACCTCAGCAACAAAAAGCACATAAACCATAGACACACGACTTTGCCACAGGGGAAGTAATCCAGCTCCAGCAGGCAGCCATCCGGTCCCACAGCCATTCTCGGCGCTGGCCACAGACCCGCCTGTCAGGCTGGCGGTTCAAAGCGATGGAGGCGAGGGATCGGGGGAGGGGAGGTATGTGTGTGTGTGTGTGTAGTAGTTTATAATCAATGTCTGTAGAATGGGGGAGGAAGCAAGAGTGTCTCACTGAGACCTGTCCTACCTGTCCGATCGCTACTACTTTGTTTATTTAAACGGGGAGTCATCTCAATTATCACCAGTAAAGTATGGAGTACCACAAGGATCTGTCCTAGGTCCTCTATTATTTTCATTATATATGTTGCCCCTTGGTAATATTATTAGAAAATACGGGATTAGTTTCCATTGTTATGCTGATGATACTCAACTATATATCTCAACAAAACCAGATGAAACTTCTAAACTATCTAAGCTTACAGAGTGTGTTAAAAATATAAAAGATTGGATGACCAGTAATTTTCTCCTATTAAATTCAGATAAGACCGAGATATTACTTATTGGACCTAAAACAGTACACAGAATCTCTTGGATTACAATTTGCAACTAGACGGATGTAATGTTACTTCCTCTACAGTTACAAATCTGGGTGTTATATTAGACAGCAACCTATCTTTTGAAAATCATATTTCCCATGTTACAAAAACAGCATTCTTCCATCTTAGAAACATTTCCAAGCTACGGAACATGTTAAGTGTTTCTGATGCAGAAAAGTTAGTTCATGCATTCATGACCTCTAGACTGGACTATTGTAATGCACTGCTAGGTGGTTGTCCTGCATCTTCAATAAACAAGCTACAGATAGTACAAAATGCTGCGGCTCGTGTCCTTACCAGGTCAAGAAAATATGATCATATTAGTCCAATTTTACAGTCTCTGCACTGGCTACCTATTAAGTTTCGTATCAGTTACAAAATATTATTACTTGCCTATAAGGCCCTAAATGATTTAGCTCCAGCGTACCTAACTAATCTTCTATCACGCTACAATCCAACCCGCTCCCTAAGGTCGCAAAACTCTGGACTCTTGGTAGTACCTAGGATAGCAAAGTCCACTAAAGGAGGTAGAACTTTTTCATATCTGGCTCCTAAACTCTGGAATAGCCTTCCTGATAATGTTCGGGGTTCAGACACACTCTCTGTTTAAATCTAGATTAAAGACGCATCTCTTTAGCCAAGCATTCATATAATTCATCTCACAATCTTGTACTTCAGCTATGTCTGATCAAATGCACATTATTATGCTTTAGCTTGGGTTATACTGATATTTTCATCCAGGGTTATTCCTGGATGGAACAACTGCTACGCTAATTGTCTTTCTGTTTCTATGTTTAACATAGAACATAGATTAACATCCCGTGGTAGCTAGGAATTACACAAGCTTCAGTCTGGATCCAACCCTTAAATGATCTGAGATGACCGAAAACATAAGAGACGATGACAACCCCTCCGAGGACCTCAGAGGAAGCCAACCATCAGCGATTATACTGACTTAACCAAAGTCTGCCATAAATGGAGGATCAGCACCTGGAGACAACCTCTACAGCCCTGACCATCAGCGGAGTCTAGGACACATAGATGAGCCCCAGAGACAGATCTCCAGTGAGGACCTCGTCACCTAGACAGCCATCGGGGAAAGACCCCTGGAAGCAGTGGACCACTTACACTCTGACTTTGCTGCAGTTGGAACAAACTACTGATTCGTCTGGCTGGAGGGGAACTGGCCCCCCGACTAAGCCTGGTTTCTCCCAAGGTTTTTTCTCCATTCTGTCACCGATGGAGTTTTCGTTCCTTGCCGCTGTCGCCTCTGGCTTGCTTAGTTGGGGACACTTCACTTGCAGCACAAATCATCGACTTGATTGCACAGATATTATTTAAACTGAACTAAGCTGGACAATGCCATTACTAAATTCAATAATGAAATGCATTCAGCTGATAAATTGAGTGTTAAATCCTGTCATTTTACATTATTGACACAATTTGCCTATTTTGATATTGTGCAGTGCTTTGTTACAATTTGTATTATTAAAAGCGCTATATAAATAAAGGTGACTTGACTTGACTCACTGCAGTGCTCTTCCCAGGGGTAATTTTTCCAGCAGCGACCTTGGCCAAGGCCACTGTGCGAGGGAGCCAAAAAAGAAAAGATTGCGATTGTTTTGTCTTAGGGCGAGTAACCGCATTCCAATTCCACGGCTACTCTCTTTGTCCATTCTGGTCTCCAATACCGTCAATTTTCCTTTACGGGCAGCCTTGTAAGGCTTTGGGCAGCTGTTCCCATTTTCTGAATTCTTCGATAACCCAGGGCAAAGCCTAATCCATTCAGCAAAATACCTGTTATCATGGTTCCGAATAGGTAGATATCTTCAATGACCTCCACGGAAAGAGCCGCTAGACATAAGATTCGCCACCTCTCCCACGCGTCCATCGTATAGCCAGCTGCGAACGTTCCGTCAGGGCAGTCAGGTTCCCCAGCACCCAGGCTTCTCGACGAGAAGATGGTGTCAATTGCGTTGAGAGACCAGTTGATCAAATCCATAATCTTTCAGTTCGGAGAGCCGTGCAGAGAGAGTCTCTCAATAGATGAGACGAGACAAGAAAGCAAGCAGGGAAAATAAGGGCGAGGACGGGGAGTGAAAAAATGCGACCGCCTCCGTTGAGTGCCAAAGAAGAAGAGTATACGTTAGTATACTCAGTATACATTTTACCTTTTGATTTAAATAATGTATTAGTAAATGTTGGAGTCAACATTAACTAAGATTAATAAATGCTTTAGAAATATATTTAATTGTTAGTTTACGTTAAAGGGCACCTATTATGCCCCCTTTTGCACGGTCCCCAGAATGTGTCTGTGCTGTTTCAGCTCAAAATAACCCACAGATCATTTATTCTAATATCTGTAAAATGTATTGGGTAGATTTGTATCATTGTTGGGTCTTTGTGTTCACACACTGCCAACTCACATTTGTGTCCAAACACCATGTAAAAGTGGATTTTCCATAATGGGTGCCCTTTAACTAATGTAGCCAAATTAATGTAAACAAATGGAACCTTATGGTAAAGTGTTACCAAATAAACTTCTAAAATTATTATTAACAACAACTGATACAAATACACTTTATGCCACTTTAACACAAGCTTACTGTAACATGTATGCTTTGTCTGTTTGTTTTCTGTCTTTCTTGTTTTACCTAGTTTTCCTCAGTTGTCCTGATTAGTTAATTATGTTTACCTGTTGTCTGATTAATTAGCTAATAAGCTCCTTTGGTTTCCTCTTGTTTTTAAACACTCAGTTCTCCATTTGACTCTGTCCATTTGTTATTAAAGTATATTCAGTTATTCTCCTTCCTTGTGCAAGTGATTTTTTACCAGACGTTAACTCAAGATTTTCATTAATGTATTAAAACCAACCTGGTCTCATAAAAAATCATACCCCTGTGCACTTTCTAGCGAGACCATTTTTACGTACATTACTGCACATTTCACCGCAGTTTCAAAGATAAATGTCTACTGAGTGGTGCTAAAACACAGGTTCAATACGTGAACTGTGGCACATTTTTATTATATTCATTCAGGCACGTATTGCTGTGTTTTTATTAAGTTGCTTCAAGAACGTATTGCGGCGCATCAGAATTCAAATATTCGGGGACTGTTGCTAAAAGTTAATGCTCTATCGTGTTGGAAATATGCCCTACACCAAACCCAACCCTAAACCTCCCCGATAGTGTTGAAAAATGCAAAACTGATATAAAAACTTATTTGTTGATGTGACCATGCCATTTCAACTTCCTTATATGCAGATTTGAACTGTTTTGTCGAATCGTAGTTATGCAGGATTCGACACCAGAGCTCCTCAGCTCTCAAGTACATCTCCGTACTCTGTGAGCTACCAAACAATGCTACCGAACAAGCTTACTCTTTATGAAAACCCATAGATATGAAGCTGATATGTGCGATGCTAATGTTCAAAAGCATACATTTTCAAATCTCCCAGCATATTAATATTGTTTTGAAGTCATAACATGATATTCTTCAAGTAATTGTGTGAAAATTACGCTTTTTTTAATCAAACCTTTGTATATTTGTGTGAAAAGGAATAAAAGGCATCAGAATTTTACTGCCTCTAGTGTTATTTATTTTGGAAACTGCAGTGATATATACTTATTGGTACGAATTTCGCGTTTTGCTAAAAAGTGCACCCAGGTACTTTACCTGAGGTACATAAATGCCATGAGATCAGGTAGACTAAAACACACTATGTAGAAAAGCAATGCAATGAAAATATCAGGTGATGGTGCTGAAGGACTCAGAAGCAGAGTGCGGAAGAAGGAGAAAACTTTATTCTTTGCCACAAAACACAAAATAACGTAAACAATATTTAAATTGCTGCCTAGGACATCAAGATTCCAGAGCCGGCCGGCAGTCTCTGCGGGCCACACGAGCTGCTGGATCACCGAGCGTTCAGGTCTGCCACAGAAGGGGACAGATAGACAGGTAAGTGACAATACGTGCAAAGACAAGACAATCTACTCACAACGAGTAGTAGACACAGAGACATATATGGGAGATGGGGAATGAGGGACAGGTGGGGGAGAGTCAGCTCGTGATCCGTGCACACCTGCTGCACGATCGGCACAGATTGCCCAATCCACGAGCTGCCAACATAACAAGATAACAGGGGGAGCCGAGAAGGCACCCTGAACCGTGACAGTACCCCCCACCTCAGGGACGCCTCCTGGCGTCCCCGGAGGACTCACCATGGTGCTGATAGAACTGGTCAATGAGAGCGCGGTCCAGAATGTCGCGAGCTGGAATCCAGCATCTCTCCTCCGGACCATACCCCTCCCAGTCTACCAGGTATTGATAACCTCTGCCCCTACGCCTAACGTCAATGAGTCGCCGCACAGAATAGGCTGGCGACCCCTCAATGAGTCTGGGAGGCGGAGGGGCAGAGATTAGGGGCTGAAGGGGGGAGCGAAAAACTGGCTTTATCTTGGAAACATGAAAAACCGGGTGGATCTTATTAAATTGGGGGGTTAATTTGAGTCGCACCTTCACCGGACTGAGCACCTTGGCCACAATAAACGGTCCAATAAATTTGGGTCCCAGTTTACGTGCGGGAAGTCTGAAGTTAATATCTTTGGCAGACAAACAGACCTTCTGACCACACACGTAAAGTGGGGGCTTGGTACGGTGACGGTCCGCCGATGCCTTGTTCCTCTCGCCAGTCCGGGTGAGGGCTTCTCTGGCGATACTCCAAGTATGGAGGCATCTCTGAATAAACGTATGCGCGGATGGAACAACGGCATCGGATTCTTGGGAGGGGAATAAGGGTGGCTGGTAGCCTAAACAGCACTGGAAGGGAGATAAACCCGTAGACGAGACCGGGAGGGAGTTATGCGCGTACTCGACCATGTTTAACCTGGAACTCCAAGATGACGGTTCGGCAGACGCCACACAGTGAAGAACCCTCTCCAAATCTTGGTTAGCCCGCTCAGCCTGACCATTAGTCTGCGGGTGATATCCAGAGGACAGGCTCGCGGTAGCTCCCAGCTGTCGACAGAACTCTGTCCAAAACTTTGACACAAACTGGGGACCCCTGTCTGAGACCACGTCCACCGGGAGGCCATGAATGTGGAAAACGTGGTCCAAGACAATAGTCGCTGTCTCCCTCGCTGAAGGCAATTTGGGGAGGGGAATAAAGTGGGTCGCCTTCGAGAACCTGTCCACCACAGTGAGGACTACCGTCTTGCCATCGGAAAGAGGCAAGCCAGTTACGAAATCCATTACTATGTGTGACCAGGGTCGCGAAGACACCGACAGCGGCTGGAGTAGCCCTGCTGGGGGACGATTGGAGCCCTTACCTGCAGCACAAATGGGACAGGCCGAGACGAACCGTCGAGCGTCCCTCACCATAGACGGCCACCAAAACCGCTGCTTGATTAGCCTATGAGTACGAGTAGCTCCAGGGTGACAAGCTAGGCTAGAAGAGTGGCCCCACTGTAGGATGCTAGTTCGGACTGACTCAGGCACGAACAGCAGACTTTCTGGGCACCCCGCGGGAACAGTGATGTCGCGTAGCGCGTCACGGACCTTGGACTCCACTCCCCAGGTCACCACCGCCACAACCCGTTCGGGTTGAAGGATTGCCACAGGGGGGGTGGGACTAGCCGTAGCCTCAAAGATCCGCGACAGCGCATCAGGTTTACCATTCTTAGAGCCTGGGCGATAGGAAATGGTAAACCTGAAACGTCCAAAAAATAATGCCCAGCGAGCCTGCCTGGAATTTATTCTTTTGGCGGTGCGGATGTACTCTAGGTTTTTATGGTCAGACCATAAAAGGGAAAGCCGCGCCCTCTAACCAGTGACGCCACCCTCCAGCGCCAGCTTGACTGCTAGTAACTCTCTATTCCCAATGTCGTAGTTCCGTTCCGTGAGGGTTAAACGATGAGAAAAAAAGGCGCAGGGATGTATTCTCTCATCCGAAGATGATCTCTGAGACAAAATGGCCCCAACCCCCACCACGGACGCATCCACCTCCACAATGAACTGCCGAGACGGGTCAGGAGTATTTAAAATGGGAGCCGAAATGAAACGACTCTTCAGACTCTCAAACGCAGTCTGGGCCTGCGATGACCAACAGAATCGTTTCTTAGTGGAGGTGAGATCCATCAGAGTAAGGGCGACCTGACTAAAATTCCGAATGAACTGCCTGTAAAAATTGGCAAACCCCAGAAAACGCTGGACCGCTCTACGACTGTCTGGGGTGGGCCAATCCGCAACAGCTTTTACTTTGGTGGGATCCATTCGGATACCGTCGAGCGAGAGAATAAAACCCAGGAGCGGAACCGACCGTGCGTGAAACTGATACTTCTCCTGCAACACAGAACAAGACACAACCGGGGAAAAAGCAGCACCCAAACATTGGGCTAAACAGAAAGGGCTCCAAGCCAAGATGGACTTGTGAGCCCAATCAATGTGGGGGTTATGTTTAACCAGCCAGGTGTGACCCAACACGACTGGAGCGGAGGGGGAGTGAATAAGGAAGAATTGGATCTCCTCAGCATGATTACCAGACAAAATCAATGTGACACATTGGGTGACACGGGTAATCTTCGTGAGTAAGGTGCCACAAAGTGTCTTAGCTGAGATGGGTTCGGTCAGGGCAATGAACGAAATCCCCAAGCGTGTGGCTAATCCAAAATCCATAAAATCGCCCTCTGCTCCAGAGTCGATTAATGTCGAGATCCGGAAAGCAGCTCCCCCAACCCTTACTGAAGCTAGAAACTCGGCCCGGCCACCAGATGGCAGTCGAGTCGAGGTAATGCTCACCATGTGCTCCCCCTTGAGTGGTGAGCGTGATGAGCGCCCCACCACAGGGCACGCAGCTGCCACATGCCCCGCCCCACCGCAGTACAGACACAGCTGGTTAGCTAGGCAACGCCGTTGCTCCCCTGCCGTCAGCCGTGCTCCTCCAATCTGCATGGGCTCCTCCTCCGGGAGGACGAGGCGTTGGAACCGTGTGTCACTAGTGGCCACAGACTCCGCCCCATGGCGCTCTCGGGAAATCCTCTTCGTGCCGTGAACGGAGAGCAATCCGGTCGTCGACCCTGATGGCGAGGTCAACCAGCTTATCCAAGCCCACTGGAAGCTCCAGGGAATAGATCTCGTCCTTCACGTTCTCAGCCAGTCTGTGGAGGAAGTGATCCCAGAGCGCCTTCTCGTTCCAGCCACAGGAAAAAAAAATGCCAGATATTAACATTTTTCGTTAGAAGTACTTCTATGTGCTCTGTTTGCCTGCAAAAATACAATCCATATGATATATTTTACAGGGTTTTAGGGCACCACCAACAATACGCAAGCTATAAAATAATTTGACACAGAATAAATAATAGAGTATTTGCAGTGGAGGGTTCATTTCCATGTATTCAAGACTTGAACATTAATCTCATTATGGTTTGAGATACATTAAATGTTTCAAAATGTTTTTTTTTTGTCTTCATCTTTTGCTTTTGTTAAAGATACTTTTAATCTTGATATCTTTATCTTGATATGTACAAACACAAAAGCATATAATGTTCTGCAATTAAAATAAAAAAGTGGGCTGCACAGGGAATCTACTGAAAGGAACACAGCCATAACTGTTGAAAAGAAATTTGAAAAAAAAAATTGTAGGATTTACTTGATAACATTTTGCACTAACACATTTTAAGTAAGTTTTACTGCTACTGCTCTGTACAAGATTAAGCTCAGATGAGCTTTATTTGTCACATATACAGAGTATAACCAGCAGTGAAATGTGTTCTCTGCATTTAACCCATCCAAGTGCACACACATTTGGAGCAGTGGGCAGCCGACACTGCGGCGCCTGGGGAGCAGTTGGAGGTTCAGTGCCTTGCTCAAAGGTCTCCCCTCAGTCGTGGACAATTCCTACCGGAGCTGAGATTCGAACCCACAACCTCAGATTACAAGTCCAACGCTCTAGCCACTAGGCCACGACCCGCCCCCCCATTCACCTCTTGTAAATAAGTAGCTTTAACTTGGCCAGTAAAAGTTAGAGTATTTTTTGCTTGATTGGCAATACTTTGATTTTACTCAATATAGCACTGAATTAAACCATGGTTTTAAACCATATGTGTTCTAAGCAAACATCTAAGCAAATGATACAATGGATATCATGTAGACAACATATCTGCATAAATAATATAGTTCAGTCATGAAACACTAGATGGCGCAGGCTGGCGGGTTGTTAACGTAACTGATGAAGTTCAGAGAGTTAAACGACTTGGCACAAGCTGATTGGTTCATGCTGTATATGCAACCAATGAGCTTACTGCCTTGCCTTTATATAGCTGGCTAGTATTCACTTGAGATTCCTGCAGCGTGCTTTCAGAGTTTCTCTGAATCCCCCACCTTCCCCAGCTCCACCTGTTACGGATTATTTTATATGCTATTTTTGCAGCAGCAGTATGTCTTAAACACTCACGGCACCGTATCGCCATATGCATTGGCTGTAGCAAGTTCCTTTATACTTGCTTGCAGTAGCTGCAATAATCTACAACTACAGCTATAATCAACAGCAGCAGCAATTCAGCAGCAGTGTAGTAGATCTATTCCGCCAAGACCAAAAACATTAACATTGACATATCCATCACCATGCTAAAATCTTCAGAGAGTTGTCATGATGTAAATACTGTTGCAATGCGGCACTGACCCGAACACAGAGACTCCAATATTTGGTACACAATGGCAGTTTACTTCACCACAGAATCTTTTTTGTCAGTGTAAAGCAATGTGGTGACATGCTTAATTTAATAAAATAAAATAATCTTATTTTTCTTACTAAATAGCCTTGTAATTAATGTTCAGTAAATTATGCATTTATTTCACATGGCACTTCGCAGAAGAGACTGAAAAATGGTTTACGCTTCTGTTTTTGACACCCCTCACAAGGTCATGAGAATGTACTCTCACAGCTGCAAAGTTACATCCGGGGGTGGACTGAGAAAGATTAATTCTTTGCAAGAATTCTGAAGGCAAATTATGATATTTTCATATGGGGATTGACACTTGGGATTTGTAAACTTCTACACACAAACCTGCAGAATAATGATATTTTCATTAAATAGTGCCATGTCCTCACTGGTTTTCACTCTTACTCTCCTGGGGTTCTAATCACTTCTATCTTCATCCTGCCTTCTACTTTGAGTGCTCTTGTTTGTCCTCTCTGGTGTTGATCCCTGTGCTCTCGTTTATATTTTCCATGTTGTTTAATTTTATTGTATAAGTCCAGCAGCTGTGTTCATCTTAACAACTTGTGTTTTTCATATCAACTTGTATGATGAACATAACTTGTGTTTGACGCCTACCTGACAAAAAAACAGATCAACAAAATAAACCCAGCAGTCTGAGTTCCAACAGTCCCCTGGTTTTTCATAATGTGTTTGCATAAATTGCCAAATGTCTTTATTGTTGGGAGTAAATAGAGGCGAAGTCTTAAAATAAGTGCTGTATAAAGCATACATTAGTTTTTAATTAGATTCTCAACCAACAATTGATTTGTTTTTGTTCCCACTATCTGTAAAAACTGATAAACAATCACAAAACCACATAAACAACGAATATTATACCTGGCTAGAAAAAATGTCTTCAACATTTATGAATAAAAGACTCAAAATGGGTGGAAAAGTGTGATGATTTAAAGAACCCCACATACATAATGTAATCTCATTTATAAGTTACTTATTTTACTTATCCTCTCAGTTGAATCAACTCTATCCTTTGGAGTGGACTCTCTAATCAAATAATCTATTCTTTTGAAACTGTCTCTCAGTGTCAGGGTTGAGGGAATGGATGAGGTGAGGACCCAAATTCAGGAGGTAAAAGGGCTTTTATTAACAAAAAAAAACTAAACAAACGAACAAAAACTACCCCATAGGGGAAAAACAAACTGGCTGGCTGGACAGGGCAGGACAAGGCTGGACAGGGCAGGACAGGACACAGACGACATCTAACACTAGGTAACGAACCCACACGGAACTGCAAACACAAGGAGATTATAAAGGGAGCAAATGATGAGGGTAATGAGGGACAGCAGCTGGGGAAAATTAATCAATAAACAGGTAACAAGATGGGTGGGGTCAAGACAAATTGACATGAGAGCACGTGGCACACAGAAAACTAGGACAGAAGCCACGTACTCACAAAACAGAAACACAAGCACATGGCCAGCAAACAAAATCACCAGCCATGTGCAAAACAGGACATGAACACGCAGCTAATGAGAAAACTCATAAGCCACGTGTTCACACAAGACATGACAACATGAAAGCACGCAGCCGATAGAAACACGAACTGCGTGCAACACAACAAAACACACGTGGACAAGAGTGCGCGGTGCCGAGCGATCTTGAGACCGCGCACTCACACAATGACAGAAAATGGAGCGCGAGTGTCCGAACCCCGTCACGTGACCAAAAATCAAGACATGAGTGCCGGGATCCAAACACCATGCTCCAACATGAAACAAGGCACGCAGACGAGAGACCGCGCGACTCGAGCACACTCGAAGCCGCGCGCTCACATGAAAACGCAGACATGATGGGAGTATCAGGGCTCTGTCACAAAACCATGAATAACACTAGACCGAAGTTGACAGAACCCTGACACTACCCCCCAAAATGGAGACCAAGAACAAGACAGAAACAAGACAGCACAAGAACCTGACTACACAAAGACCAGACAAGAACAATCAAACACAGAGACAAAGAGGGGCGGGAGGGAGGGAAGGAAGCCAAGCCAGTGCCAGCAGGGAAGCTCAGCATGTCCAGGGAGGGACGGGAGGGTTGAGCCTGGGAGGCTCACGCAGTCCAGGGATCCTGCCAGGGAGCCAGGGCGGAGCCGGAGGGACGGACCATGGGGGATCCGGCCGAACAGGAACCCTAGAGGATGGCCATGGCAGGACGAACCAGGGAGGATCCGGCCGAACAGGATCCCTGGCAAACAGCCAGGGTGGAGCCGGAGGGACGGACCAGGGAGGCTCCGGCCTAACAGGAGGCCAGGGCGGATCCAGCTGCTTGGCAGGCAGCCAGGGCGGCCCCAGCAGGACGAGAAGCCTGGAGGGCACCGGCAGGGCGAGGCGCATGGGCGGCGCCGGCAGGGCGAAGAGCTTGGGCGGCGCCAGCAGGGCAAAGAGCTTGGGCGGCGCCGGCAGGGCGAAGAGCTTGGGCGGCGCCGGCAGGGCGAAGAGCTTGGGCGGCGCGAGGAGCTTGGGCAACTCAGGGACGACCTCCTGGCCAGCAGAGGGCTCTGGAACGGCCTCCAGGCCTTGAAGGGTGGAATAAGCCTTCTTCCTCCTCCGTTTCCAAGAACGGGATGTCGCAGCTTCTTCAGTCACCACCGGGGGTGCTGCAGCTTTGTCAGCCACAACTGGGGGTGCAGCCGCTTCTTCAGCCGGCATGGAGGCTCTGCAGCTTCGACAGCCGCCACTGGAGGCACTGCAGCTTCGACAACCGCCACTGGAGGCACTGCAGCTTCGTCGGCCGCCACCTGGGGCACTCCAGCCTCCTTTGCTGGGGAACGAGCCAGGAACCCCACAAACTCCCCAAACGACAGGTGATCCAGCCCCCTCATCCTCCACCAGTTGAGGGGCTCATCGAGAACACTGTTGAACATGTCCTTCAGTGCCGCATGGTTGAACCCCAACCCCTCTGCTGCGTCGCTGAACTTCTGGGCAAACATCCTAATGTCAGTGCCCTGCTGATGGAGGCAGCTCAGGGCCCTGAACTGGAGGATGCGCTCGTAGAGGGGGCTGGACAGTGTGGAGGCTGGTGGCGGACGGTGCAAACCCTTTCTCCGCTGGGTCCTCTTCATGGTGGGTTTGCTCATTCTGTACAGAAGACGCTGTTCAGGCGCTGCAAACGCTACCGGTGTGAAAGGGCAATGGCCGCTGCTCCTGCTCTGCGTCGCACGCTTCTGCGGCTCACGCTTGCAGTGTGAAACCGCGCCACACTGCAAGCGTAAGCAGGGCGTAACAGCATTCGGCGCCCATGTTAACGGATGAGGCGTTCACAGCACGCGGCGCGGCAGCGTGCAGCAGGAACAGAGCAGGAGCGGCAGTGCCGCGATCGTTTCGGCGCCGAGTCTATCGCCGGCTACACTGCAAGCGTGAGCGGCGCAGAAGCGGTGCGTATGCAGAGCAGGAGCAGCGCGCGCCCATTGCCCTTTCACACCGGTAGCGTTTGCAGCGCGGGGCTGAACAGCGTCTTCTGTACAGAATGAGCAAATTCGAATCTAATTTTAAATACAATTGGTCTTGATTTATTATTAGAATAGTATATATTACTGTATTTTTTTTATTTACACTGTACATGTGCATCTGTGTTTATGTGCAGTACGTATTGTAGATAGAAGAAAGGCAATTGCACTGTATTTGTTACTACGGAGATTACGAAGAAGGATACGACGTAGATTTTGGGTGCCCCCAGGCAACGGAACAGCAAAAAACAATAACTGACCATAGCAGAAATGTTAGTTATTTTATACATTGTGTTTATATTGAATATGGTCAATATTTTAAAGGTTTGTACTTGTAACCAGAAGTTTCTTTTTGCACATATATACTGTTAGCTGCTGTTCTTTATGTTTGTTTGTATTGATTGATACACACTTTCAAACAAGTCACCCACATCATAGACTTATTTGGTGTAGCTACATGTGTAATATTTATGTGACGTATTTGAATATGTATTTATTCGTTTGTCACTTCGTGTATTATTAAATGATCAATCCACTGCATCCCATGCCTTTTCTTTGGCTTAGGGGTCGTTCACATATTGCGCCTAAAAACGCGTGGAAAACGCTAGGCGCGCTGCTTTCTCCTTTTTTCCAAAGCGCTCGGGCGGTTGCGCTCCGGAGGCGTTTGTCGTTGCTAAGCAACCATCAGCTGCGCTCTCCGTTACAAGAAGGAAATTTCGTCACATGACCTGCGGTGCGCTCGCGGCATTCTGAAAAGTTGAGATGTTTTTATCTCGATGCAGCGCGGACGCGCCTGGAAAAAACGAGCGCGTCGCACCACGACCGCGTCGCTTCCATTATGAGCGCGCATACCGCGCTTCTACATTTGAAATAACGAACTGGAGCGCGCAAAAGACGCGATATGTGAGCGGCCCCTTAATCCACTATTCCAGCTTTAAAAGTCTACTTGCTATCACGGTCGGTGACGGATGACTAATGCAACTTTGCAGTTGTTGTTTTTTTTTTATCTCGAGTCAACTTCGACTGTTGTGTTTACCCTTTTGAACTACAATAACGATACTTTTTGTAGGTTGTAATAAAGGACTCGGCGCAATTATTATTATGTTTTAGCAAAAACGCACAGAACAGTAAGTTCGTTAAACTTTACTGCGTGAGTGTTCAATAACAGGTGAATCTGTTATTCAGTAAAAGAAAACAATACACATACGTCACATGTAATGCACTTAACTGCGCTTACTTTTTTTGTTGTCCTTGTCCACAATTAGCATGAAAGAGGTCCAGACAGAAGAGGTGCCGCTGGATTTTACCTCTTTATATTCATTTTGTCTGAGCTTTTTTTTCACATCACTCATGAAGGAATCCATGATCACCGACCGTCCGCTTGTATTAACTCCGCCCGCGCTCTGCTTCTTGCGACTGAGGTCGCGCGCCACGCTGTTTTTTTTTTTACACCTTATTCCCGCTCATACTTTTCTCATCCTAATTTTACAAGTTGCAAGTTACAAAACACACATAAAGTGCCAACTGACACTGATCACTGGCAGGTGCGGTGTTCTCCGATCGACTCGGGTATTACACACAATGTTAAACAGACCCGGGACCCGAAGTAATAGATTGGGACCCGACCCGGACCCGGCTGACCATTTAAAATACAGACCCATAGGTGTCATTTACACTGGGGACGCTGGGGACATGTCCCCACCACTTTTTGAAATGGCAGATTTTGTCCCCACCACTTTTCGAAGCATTTGTTTAAAATGTTCTGAAAAATCAAGCGAACCAAGAAATGTTAAAGGTTTATTTGGTTAAATGTTTAGCTAGCTATGTTACTGCATTTTTCTACAATTGATTATCCTGTGCAGTATTGCCATATTGGGCGGGTACGCAGATTGGCTATACTGACCAATGTCAGTCTCAGCGTCGCGCTGTGGTGGGGCATTCGAGGCCGTGCCCCCTAGCAGTTATTGATGCCCCTCCTGCCACAGGCCATGGCGTGGCCCAAAATCTTTTTTTATATATATTAAATGTACAAATTGTAACTTACATGAAATAAAATGAAAAGAACGGGAAAACGCATAATTTTGGTTGTTCATGACATGTTACTAGGCTTAGTCATCATTGGTCAATGCTTATTGGTCACTGGTCGCTGAGTAAACTTGTTACATTTGATTTGCAGCACGCAAAATGTTTGCTGGGTCTATCTGCATTTGTGTTTTATACTTTATACTGGATTTTATGTTTCTAATTGAAACATGGCTAGAAGACAACTGCAGTGCAACAGTCCTCACTGAAACGTGTGGAGGTGTAGCTGCTCTGTTTAAAGATGTTTATCAATGCAAGCAAGTGTCATTTGGTCAGTATTTGTCTTTTGAATATCTAGGTATTGTGCTGAAAGGTGCCCCACGCATTCTGTTTATTATCATTTACAGGCCCCCAAAATACTCTCCAGCCTTTGTTGAAGAGTTCACAGAACTGTTATCAATGATTTCCTCAGAGTTTGACTGTTTTGCTATTGCAGGGGATTTTAATATTCACATAGACAATGCCGAAATCAAAACTACAAAAGAAATTGTAACTGTTTTAAACACTTTTGACCTGATTCAGCATGTGCACGGACCCACACACAATCGTGGACACACTCTAGATTTACTCATAAGTAGAGGTCTCAAACATTTCATCCATTGTCATTAAGGATGTAGCTCTGTCTGATCACTTCTGTATTTTCTTTGATATATTGATCTCTGTCACCACTGAATCTAGATCTGTCTCTGTCAGAAAGAGATGCATTAATGAGAACACTAGTGTGCTATTTATGAAGGCAATATCTTTAACACCAAGCATTTCTGCAGACTCTGTTGATCTTCTCCTGGATTCATTTAACTCAAAAGTTAAGAATGTTATTGATGATATTGCACCGATAAAGGTCAGCAAGAAGAATGGCAGACAAAAATCATTTTGGAGAAAATCAACAGCAGTTCAGAATATGAAAAGACAATGCAGAAAAGCTGAGCGGATGTGGCGGAAGACGAAACTTGAAATACACTATAGCATCTATAAAGACAGCCTTCATGCTTTCAATTTGGAACTAGCCACAGCTAGACAGACCTTCTTCTCAAACCTTATAAACAGTAACTTAAACAACACTCTGCACTCTTTTGCTACTGTTGAGAGACTGACAAACCCCCCAAGTCAGATTCCCAGTGAAATGCTCTCTGACAGCAAATGCAATGAGTTTGCTTCCTTCTTTTCAGAGAAGATCAGTAATATCAGGAAGGAGATTGGCACATCTTCCTGTAATACAGAGGTCACACAGATTCGACAGCAATCTCAAAAAGAAGTGACTATGTCTGTTTTAAAACAATTGATAGCAAAATTTTGGAAGAAATAGTACAGCATCTTAAATCGTCAACCTGCTATCTTGATACACTTCCCACATCTTTTTCAAAAGTGTGCTTAACTGTTTAGAAGCAGATCTCTTAGAAGTGGTGAACACCTCACTTCTTTCTGGGACTTTTCCAAACTCCTGAAAACTGCAGTTGTTAAGCCCCTTCTGAAAAAGCGCAATCTTGATAACACCATGTTGAGCAACTATAGACCAATATCAAATCTTCCTTTCATAGGTAAGATTATTGAAAAGGTAGTTTTAATCAGCTGAACAACTACTTAAACTCAAATGGATTCCTGGATAATTTTCAATCTGGTTTCCGTGCATCACAGCACAGAGACAGCACTCATTAAGATAATAAATGATATTCGCTTTAATTCTGATTCTGGCAAAATATCAGTGCTGGTACTACTAGATCTTAGTGCTGCGTTTGACACTGTCGACCATAACATACTTCTAGAGAGACTGGAAAACTGGGTCGGGCTTTCTGGTATGGCACTCAAATGGTTCAGGTCATACTTAGAAGGGAGAGGTTATTATGTGAGTATAGGAGAGCATAAGTCTAAGTGGACGTCCATGACATGTGGAGTCCCACAAGGCTCAATTCTTGCACCGCTCTTGTTTAGCCTGTATATGCTCCCACTAAGTCAGATAATGAGGAAGAACCAAATTGCCTACCACAGCTATGCTGATGATACCCAGATCTACCTAGCCTTATCTCCAAATGATTATAGCCCCATTGACTCCCTCTGCCAATGCATTGATGAAATTAACAGTTGGATGTGCCAAAACTTTCTTCAGTTAAACAAGGAGAAAACTGAAGTCATTGCATTTGGAAACAAAGATGAAGTTCTCAAGGTGAATGCATACCTTGACTCTAGGGTCAAACAACTAAAAATCAAGTCAGAAATCTTGGGGTGATTCTAGAGACAGACCTTAGCTTTAGTAGTCATGTCAAAGCAGTAACTAAATCAGCATACTATCATCTCAAAAACATTGCAAGAATTAGATGTTTTGTTTCCAGTCATGACTTGGAGAAACTTGTTCATGCCTTTATCACCAGCAGGGTGGATTATTGTAATGGTCTCCTCACCGCCTTCCAAAGAAGACCATTAGACAGCTGCAGCTCATCCAGAACGCTGCTGCCAGGATTCTGACTAGAACCAGAAAATCTGAGCATATCACACCAGTCCTCAGGTCCTTACACTGGCTTCCAGTTACATTTAGGATTGATTTTAAAGTACTTTTACTCGTTTATAAGTCACTCAATGGTCTAGGACCTAAATATATGGCAGATATGCTCACTGAATATAAACCTAACAGACCACTCAGATCATTAGGATCGAGTCAGTTAGAAATACCAAGGGTTCACACAAAACAAGGGAGTCCGCTTTTAGCTATTATTCCCAGCAGGAACCAGGAAGAGATCAGATGTGCTAAAACATTAGCCACATTTAAATCAGACTCAAAACTCATCTGTTTAGCTGTGCATTTGTTGAATGAGCGCTGTGCTACGTCCGAACTGACTGCATTATTTTATGTATAATCCTTTTCTATTTAACTGTTTTAAATTTCATTTTAAATCAATTTCTATATCATTTTAAAATTCCTTGTTTTATTATTTTAACTCCTTGTTTTTATTGCTGTGAATGATTATTTCACTTTTTATGTAAAGCACTTTGAATTACCACTGTGTATGAAATGTGCTATATAAATAAACTTGCCTTGCCTTGGCTGCCTGTAAGATATGTAAGGGATCATGTATAGCGAGGCGGTTGTATTACATGGCTACCTACAAAATAAATCAATAATTTGACAATATTTTGAAAATATTGATTTAAAAAGGAGTTTATTTATTTAAAAACTATTGTATTGCTTCCGCTAAAGAAAATAGTCTGTTCCGTCTCTACGGTTAGAATCCTGCGTACATAGCAACGCTCTGTTTTTCATGGCAACGGTACTTAGCAGCGGCTGTTATCAAGAAGTAACAGACCGCATTATACTTTAGAATTCAACCAAGCCATGTAATATTTAATAATAATAAAAAACGTGTTTAGTTTTATATAGCATTTCTGCTGTGTTGGACTGTGTCGCCACTGCATCAAAATATTTGTCAAACGTCAGTGCCCCCCCGCCGATGACCCAATGCCCCTCCAGTAGATCTGCCCTGGCACCGACTCTGATCAGTCTTATATTGAACTCTACGTTTAGCTAGTTACACAGAGGCTGCGTGGTCTGTAAACAACAGAAGCCGGTTCTCGGCCTTCAAGCGGGAAGTTAGCTAACGTTAGTTAGAAATTCCACGGGACTACCGCTCCTTTCCAGCTTCATGAATTTGCTTTCTGGCCTGAGCAGGAATGGATGGACATGATGCGCTACGTTCAAACCTCGAAGTGTCGGGAGGAGGTTTCATTCATCCATGTATTAGCCCGGCTAACATCGTTAGTTCTTCTTGAAGTTTTAAAATTTTCAACTTTAAGAGAAGATGTTGATGAACAGTACAGGTAGGGAGTTTTACATAGCATATATTTGCACTGTGATTGATTTAGTTAATTGTAGCTGATTAAGTAATTAATTAAATTAAATCTGTAAATTACTGTAATTTACAGATCAATAAAAAAAAATGGCTTTGTGTGTGTGTGCGTGCGCGTGTGCATGCGAGAGAGAGGGCCTGCGTGCCATCTTATAGTTTTAAAATAGTTTGGATTTTAGTGTGGGTTTTTTGTGGCATACATAATGACAGTATTTATCATGGCACTTTATATTGGTTACGCTGCGATGTGCGATGGCAGAGGAGGATTTCACACTTTGTGGATTTGGTTCTCTAACTGCACTGCATTCTATGTGGGTTGCAAACCCCACATTGTTTTAATTTCATCTGGTGTTATTTGATGCAGATATGTTGCGTTGTATGCTTATGGTGTGTTTTCTTTTACATATGTAATGAATTTCATTGTAATCATTGACTTAACGCGCTGCTGTTTTCTACAGTATGGTGCTTTGGCACTGTTCGGTTGAGCTGTTGTTGCAGGGACTGTTACATGTGCAGTCGACATTGTTGAGGGTTTTATGCTGAGTATTTTCGTGTTGTTGACTGGCCTACGCTATGCCCGTTTTTGATGCGCCGTTATTCAATATTTTTCCCGTCCTGCTGTAATGTTTTTTCATCTGATCTTTTGTCCCCACCACTTTTCAACACAAACTGACGCCCCTGTACAGACCCGAACCCGAACGGGTCCCGGGTCCTCTGTGAAGACCTCTATTTGGAACTACATGAGGGTGAGTAATTAATAGCAGAATTGTTTTTTTTTTCATTTTGGGCTAATTATCCCTTTAAGCTATGGAAATAGACCTCATGCCAGAGAGGGGCCATATCATGGCCACCTCCAACAGCATCGGCCAATCAAAACACTGGACCTGAAAGGGGCCAAATTGCAAATCCCTCCTAAGATCAAAGGATTGTAGGAGAAACAAAGAAGTTCTGAAAGAAGCGAATGTGGGGAGTTTGGAAACAGCAACAGAAACGACGACCAAGCTAAGCTTAGTGCCCCAATCTTCTGCAAAAACTTCAGAACCTTCACCTTCAAGGCTCCTCCTGCTGCGGGTTCCAGACCAAGGACCTTATTGTTGCTCAGAAGTTCATCGTTCACCAGTGCTTTGTGTTCAAGACGGTGAAACGGATCCCACTCCTTTCTTCACTGGCCCAGATGCACAAGTGGAACACATCTTTGATTTTAAGGCATATCATGATTTGTTTATTGAATCTATAATATGGTTTACCTTATTACTTTCCAAAAACTACTAAATGGACACAATGAATGGATAAAGTGCAAAAGATTGAAAAATGCCTGTGTTTGATTTGGATGTTACTATTGGCATTATCTTATGAAAACAGAAACTGAAGTTTTTAATTACTCTTGTCTGTTCTTTTGTTAATAAAACTCCTTTTATGTGTCTTCATTGTGTTGATAAAACAGTGAGAGGCTCTACAAAGCTACATTGAAATCACTACATAACACCTCATTACAGTTAAGTTTATATTTCAAAGAGAAGACAATTAGGAAATGAACAGTTGCACATTATTTTATCTAATTATATCATTATTTAATCTTTGTTAATGATCAAGGGCTATGCATGCACACGCGAGCTACTGGCATATATATTATTTGTTAATGTAAGTGGCAAAATACACTCTTTCTAGCTCAGATTAGTCTACCAACAACAACAACAACAACAACAACATAGACTATTACATGCTAAAACTAGAACAAATAGTTAAATCTAGAGACTACGTTAAATGTCAACCAAAAGAAGTATATTTTTAGTCAAAAGTTAAAGGCTTACATTATTAGAGTGGTCATATCAGACAACCACAAGTTTATAGTTCCCCTACAGACTGCAAAGTGAAAGTAGGTACGAAGTAAAAAAAAAAAAAAACGCAGTCAAAATCAAATGACCTAAAACAGGACATTGCTGCCACCTGTAGACGCTGAGGGCTTTGTGTAAAGCAGTGTGACTTTGAGCTGCTTTCACTTTCACCATGACTAAATATGCAAACACTGTTATATCTAAGCTTCTGGATATGTATTATCAATATGGGAAAGTAGAAGAAACACTGGTAAGGTATTATGTTGGCTAATAGTAATGTTTCTATTCTCATGACAATAGACAAAAAGAATCATACTTTTTTTTTTTTGAGAAAAGCTTGTGTACATACAAAAATGAACAGACTGTTACAAACTTCCTCCAAGGAGTAAAAGAATAATAAAGCACCTTTTTTGGCATACGTCAAAAATAACAAGGCAATAAGAACTTTAAATGTTTTTGCTGTATCTGGAACTTGATGACAGATCAGATGCAATGACTGTGGCTGTTGTTTGTATGTTTCATAACATTTTTTTTTAAACAAACACAAATAAATAACAGCTTGCTCGCATGCACCTTTTCTAGCACACCTGTTAGTGACTAGAAGGTAATATTTCATTGCACTCTCGTGTTTGTTGCTTTTTTTTATCTCTTTAATGTGTGTGTGATTGTGTTTTTGTTGTTCTTTTGTATTAAATATCTTTTCAGCAATCAGTGAATCAAGGTTCATACTTTTCTTTACATTTACAAATGTTTCAGACTTTTTTTCAGTGATGGATGAGACATGGAATTATTCAAACCTTTTGTCTTAACCAGCAGGCCTGAGCCACCACAAACTGGGCACCACAGTTCATAAAGTGCTGACAGAAACTTAAAACATAAAAAAAGAGATACAAACACTGCGTAAGGGAGACATTTCATAGGCTTACAATCGATGACAATAATAATAAAATCAAACTGACTGGAGAATTTTGATGGCATATTTTAGCCAATGGTTTGCAGTATCTGAGAGTAGCAGTGCACACCCGGGATCTGTTTTTCCTTAAGGGTCTGATCTTAGTCAAGTCAAGACTGAGTGACCAACACTTAACACATTCAAAGGTAATCTTTGAACAAATCACAGCTCAGAGATTTGTGGCACGCTAATCTGTTCTTTGTGGCTTATGCCATTTTATGAATACAGTTATGCAGAGGATGGGCACTGACCACAGAACAGCATGTTTACTCTGAGATGCTTGTTTCACTAATCTTTAGCCTAAGACGAAAGAGGATTTGCCCCCTGGTGGGTTTCTACGGCCAGAATGAACCCCGGCTGCAGGCTGCTCTGTTGCAGAGGGGCAAGGTGGAGCTGGTGTGTCATCCTGCTCCTGAGTAGGCTCAGGTTCTTCTGTGCTATCTGTGAATACAAAAATGAAAATAAATAATAATGAATGATCATATAATAAAAAAAAAATGAAATCATAAAAAATATATGGAAAGAAAATATTTTTTCCCATTTTATACTAATGTATGTCATTGATCCATTTGTCACAAGGGTGAGAATTAAGGCTGGAATACACTAGACTTTCCCCCTGTTTAGAGTTTGGATAAATCAACGCTAGATGCCAAAAGTCAGAGCCAGTCTGCAGATTTCAGTTGACAGATTTCATAGAAAATGTCATAATGTATAATGGTCAGACTATGATTCCATCCAGTCAGAGGATATCAAACATGTTTATTATTTTCAGACGATTTTAGAACACCTATTGTTTTTATTTGTCACACTTTTCTGTCTAAATCTGTTGTGATCGGAAAGACTTAAAAGTCTTGTATGCGTTGTATTCTTGTAGTCTCATTGTATTCATGTTGAACCTTGAATACATATGTATACACATCTTCAATATTATTTTCAAATATTTATATATGTAATTTTTTTATATAATATAAAGTTTGTTTTGTATTTGTTTAGTTTTTTGCAAATTTCATGAAATATGTATTTATAAATATTTGTATTATGTTAATTGTATTCTTTATTCTTATTAAAACGTGTCATGTCAAATATATATCAGAACACTCACCAACAGTGGTTGAGTTTTCCTCACCATTCTGTGCAGAAAATAAAGCACATTTTCAGAAAAACTTAAGTCAGTATAAAAAGTCCATCCAAGGTTACAAGTTTGTTTTTACTCCGTAATGAACTTGTCTCCATATCTTACCACGGCTACATTATTTTCAACTGTGGTGTTACTTTGGTTGGCTGGTTGAGCAGTACATCTTCTGAGAGGGGCAGATGGTTCTCCACACAACACACCTGTAGGCTTCCCACCTTTAAAACAAATTAAATGTTCCTTGATATAGATGTTATAAACAATAGCGAATACCCAGATGTTCAGGCAATAAGTTGTTTTTTGTTCGTTGTTGTGCATAAAATACACTTAAGTAATTATTCCTTTACCTGGAGGACTTGCAAATAACAAATGTTATTGCCAGGTAATGTTTTTTTAGAAAAACACATGACATGATCTGAAATTCTTATCTCACATGGCAACCTGTGAACCTGTTACAAATTATACATATAAAAACAGCAAAATTAGCATTGTAAGCAAATTGTGCAGTCTTTTGTGAGTTCTTGAATCAGCAAGGCCTGGCAAGTTTGGGAACTGAAACTGTATTTGGTTTCCTCAATATCACAAGTTACCAGTAATTTATCTCTGAAAAGTATTAGATTTGAAGCAGAACATACACATGTACAATCAAAAAATTGTTCTCATTATTTTTTTCTAATGTTTAACTTAAAGGCAATGGAATCACACTGCCTAGAAGTATGCTATTATAGAGGCGAAAGCGGAGATATCATACAAATTTATTTTACAAAATTCAGTACCTGGTGGATTGTTCCTTCGATGGGCATGAGGGTCATCAGGTTCAGCAAATATACTAGATGCCATTTTGTTTTTTTTCACAGGTTTCTCTACATCTGCACCAAAGCAGATGTTTGAACCTCCACCTGGTGGACGCAGCACTCTGGGAAGGAAAACAAAGACACGATAAGATAAAATAGGTTTTCAAAACTGTAACTTTTGTAACTGATCACTAGTTTTGTTTAGTTCATTTAGTTAATGCCCCTTGTTTACTTTTATTTTAAAAGTTCATTGCTTTTGTTGATGTTTAGCCCATTGTTCATTCCCTGTCAGCTTGACCAATGAAGGGTAAATAAAACAAAAGTTTAAGAAATATACCCAAGTCTCCATCTCATGTAAGCGTCAAATTTTATTTTTTTTATGTATAATTATATAATTATCAAAGTTCCTTTTGATCCCTTTACAGATCAAATATAAAGTAACATTATTAGCTACCGAGTGCACATTTAAGAAAAAAAACATTGTGGCATAACCATCTTATGGGTTAACCATATTTATATCGAAATATATTTGCAGAAAAGGACTGATAGGCTTTATAATGTAAATATATCATAATTCCTGCACATGTATCGTTTGGTATGGTTAGCTTTATTAGCTCATTAATTATATTCCGTTAATCAAAATATTCCTCATGTTCATACTGATCAAGCCTTAATGAACTGAGCTAAAACAGCTGAAATAAATCTCCCTCCACCAGTCTGACTAACAGAAAAAACGACAGATAAACGGTGAAGAATCCGCGTCATTAGTGCATTCAGTTATTGAAACGATAAGACGGATTCAACAGCAAGCGTAATACAATTCTTTACTACACCAACTGAACCGCACCCAACCAAAATACACACACATGCGCTCAAGCATCCTCCCGTGCTCTGAAAACATGGACAGGAATTGTTTCAGATTTACAAACGACTGACATAATGCATTAAAGAAAATGTTGCCTATTAATTACGCATCAATTATGTCATCAATTATGGGTTTCCGTTTGGGGATGCTGCAGTCAATTGAGGCGTGTCACAAAGCCTTGCGAGTTGCCTGCCTAGACAGCATTTAGGAGCATTATAATACACATCGATCTAGCGGACTTGAAAAGCGACAGTGATGCCTCACAAAAGCAGCACGCGCAAAAAGATGTCTAACGTTAACTTAGCTAGCTAAACATATTTTCAGACACTGCCGGGGGGATGCACATGTTACGTTAGTACAATAGAACAGGCTTTTTTATGCTACTTTGATGGGCTTTTAAAGCCCAATAAACTGTTTCCTTTGAGCTAGAGCGTACCATTTTTATGCCAAAACGCAGTATTTGTAACTGTAACCCCGAGATGGTGATCATTTCTCATCAGCATCGCCAACCGTTTTTAAGCCAATATCGTTTAGCCGGAGAGCAATTTCGTCTTTGTCCGAAATATTACATCTCAGATAACGTCTTTAGACATCACAACGGTTAAATCATTTGCTATTTGCTACAACCTAAAGCGCTTGAGCATTATCTTCCTATATACATCTATCAGCACCTGGAGCTGTTCCTCGCGGTCGGGTTCATGCCTTGGTAATTGGTGGTGGTCGTCATCTTGAACACTCAAAGCTTCTGTTCACGGCTTTTCCCAAACTATATTCGACAGATTATTATCATCAAGCCACAAAGAGCGTCTCCTCCTCAGGTCATCAGTCTCTTGGTGCTGAATCTGCGCTCTGTACACGCCCATTAGGCGCGATTAGTGCTGCACTTCTGCAGATTCGCCACTGGGGCGGCGCCAGACAGCAATCTGTCTTTGTGAATAGTTTAGAAGATTCTAGTTTAGATTGTAAACTACCGCGGCTGTATTTTCACAAAAACAGTTTGCTGTTTAGTTTTCGATGAGTCCTTCAGCTGTCGACAGGTTTTATTTTTCAGCTTTACAATTAAACCTCTCGACAACTGAAGTACTCATACAAAACTATACCAAATGTGCAAGGACGATGATCATAGTATTTATCCTATCTTCTGGGTAATATTGAAGTATTTAATGCAGAATCAAAATAACTCTTAGCTGGGAAGAGAAAAAAAAAGTCAAACAGTATGCAGTACCTGGAGGATTTTTTTCCTGAAGAACAGCGGGCTATTTAAACCGCTCAAGAGAAACACAACACTCATGAACAACCATCAAAAACAAGTTATTAGTCGTCCATGTAATAAAATCTTGTAATTTGTTCTTTTTAATGTCAAATATTATAACTTAAATATGCACATATTTAATATAACAGGAAAGATCTAATTTCCTCATCTTCAGCTGGTATGTTCCCGTGAAAATGCAGGCAAGCACGGTGTGCATCAGAAGAGTTGCTGACGGACACCGGCATGAAAAATATATACATTTTATATTTTAAAAAGTTGTATACATATTACGCGTACCTTCACTCCAAAGTCCCCACTCCAAGGGGATAGGTATGATCACTTCATATATACACACACACACACATATAGCAAAAAAAACTTTACACATTTTTTACAATATAAAATTCATGTTCATTTCCAAGTAATGCTAACAAAAAATAAAAAGACAAATTACACTAAAACAGCAACATCTGCTGATGCACACCGTACAGCGTTGTCACGGTAACATCCCAGCTGAAGATCATGAGGATGATCATTTGAAATTTGCCCGTGAACCGTGCGGTTCGATATATATATATATATATATATATATATATATATATATACACACACAAGTTAAATCAGTTTTGTTTTAGACCTTTTTTGGTTAATTATTTTTTTAATCTGCAAGGTGTTTGTAACCCACAACTGCTGTTAGTTCCATTAAGGGAAATAATAAATGAGCTATAAAAATTCTCAAGTGGTTTTGTAAAACGGTTTTATTCCAACACAAAATCTTATCAACATTTCAATTCACAACACAAGTTACTGAATAAAATTGGCATTAATACAAAATAGAAATACATCAACACATATATATATATATATATATATATATAAATCCCAATGGCTCGGAGCAAACAAAACAGTACTTTAGCACTGACCAAAATTCTATCTACCAAACCAAAAAGAGATCTGATCACTGATCAGCATTTTAACCTCGACACTCTTAGGACCACATCTGATGAAATACATTAATATGTTTACCATATCATTCATCTCATTTGCGAGAGCTGATGGGCATTGTAGGCAAGCTTTTGGCAATGAGGAGGGAGGTCAGCCTGAATAAAAAAAAAAAAAGGAAACTGGACTGTGATGGAGGGCAGAGGTAGTTATTTACATCAGGCCCGCTGTCTGTTGCTGAAATACATCAATTGTATCCTCATCTTCCATTTCCAACTAAAAATAAATTAAAATAAATCAGACTTTATAGAATGCTTAAAGGATGGTGAAATCCAGAACGGGTCATATCAGTCAACTATACCTGAGCTGGAGTGTCAGTCTCATTAATTGGCAGCCCATCAAACATGAACCGAATTTGCTGCATTGTTAGCCCCTGTTCAAAACAGAGAAAATGTGGACCTGAGAGTTAAGTGAAGTGTAAACTATAGCATTACCTCCAGCATGTCTTCCAAAATGCAGTCAGTGACCCCTCCACAATTCATGTATTTTATAGAATGTCTGGCTTCGGAATGACAGAGCCTGCTTTTAACGTTAAATACGTCTTACCTTGCTCCTGAAAAGCTAGCATCCTGCAGACTTCAGTTCCAACCCTGCTCCAACACACCTGCCTGTAATAATCAAGGAACCTTGAACACCTTCAGCTGGTTCAAGTGTGTTTGTTTGGGGTTGAACTGAAATCTGCAGGACGGGAGCTGTCCAGGAGCAGGGTTGGAGATCCCGGTCTTAAAATCAACAAACTCTCAAACTTGGACAGAGAATGCATCTGAATTTACATTTATCCCAAATTGCCAACTATTTTCAATAATTCACCTTTTCTTTCTCCATACGTATAACTGATGACCTTCAACATTTACCCACAACGGATGAAGACAACTTCCTGTTCTAAGCTCAAGAAGAAGTTTTCACTTATACACATCCTGTTTTCTTGCAACCTACCAACCTTTTCATATCTATCTATCTATCTATATCTCGAGCAAAAGCGAGAGCAAGAGAGAGATGCTATCAGTTTTTATTTTTATTTGTTTAACCAGTGTAATGATGTAGATATTTATAGAAACCTCATCTCAGGATGGTCATAGCTTCTTAGAATACATAAATATTTTGCACATTCTTGTTCCAATCCTTACACTTAAAACTGAAGTCCTTATAAATGATCAAGTCTGCAAATCGATAGTAAATGAAGTTTGAAATTCCTCTGCTTACAGAAGTAAGTCCAGCTGAAATCTGGTGAAAATCCTACATTGTTCATGTTGTCATAGTACCAAAATTTCAGTATTCGGTACCGATACCAGTGAAAAGCCACGGTTCTCTGTACCAATTTCGGTACCAAAAGCAAAACACAAAAACATGCTAATAAAAAAACACTTCTTATTAATAAAGTCAAACTAAAATAAAATTCACAAAAATCAATACCATTCTTTATGCTCATTTAATATTGTTTTCAAGTTTTTCCACAAGTAATAAAAGCATGGAAAACAGTAAACAAGTCTTTTAATTAATTACATTTATACACATTAATTTTTTGGTAAATAAAAGGGCATTTACTATTAAAATTAAAACATGGAAGAAATAGTGTGAGATTATTTATTAGAAAATAAAGATTTATAAAAAAAAAATTAACGGTAGTAGTAGTAGTATCACATACAGTCTACTAAATAATAGTGGTCTAATATATTTCTGGCACAATGTCTAAACTGAACTTTTATTTTGACGGGTTGCCATGAAAACCTTTAAAGTTCTGTGTGTATATGACGCTAGTTTTACTCAAATCGAATGGTAAAATGCTCGTGAAGTGACTCTCAGAACAGTTCTGAGATGTTGTTTATGTATTTATTTCCTCATTTAGCCGGTAGATGATGAAATCACTGTTTCAGTATATGTAGTAAAAAGAAAACTTGGGTGTCTCTGCCATTCATTAATTCACAGAGACTCGCAGAACATGCGGCATTCATATTTGAATCGACTTTTGCGGTTTAATATTTACAGATACTAGTCCATATTGCAATTTGATATAATTGTAATGATCTACTTTTGATTAATTCATCCAAACCTTGACAAATTATGACATTCCGTGTTAAAACTGTAAATTATGTTTTTAAACTAGGTTCTGCGATTCCGTCCGCATTTTCTGCATCGCGGAAACCATACGGCCGCACGGGTCAAGAACCGGGTTGACCGGTACTGTGTACCACCGGTATTTTTAAAAGATCTGGTACCGTGACATTTAAGGTTCAAGGTTTCAAGGTTTCTTTATTCGTCACATAATAACTTATACAGGGTATAATCAGAAGTGAAATGTAAATCAAATTTTTTTAGTACCAACGTACCGGGTCTTTTGACAACACTAGTTCATGCATTTTTAAAAATGAACAGATGTAACGCAAAGCAGGCTTTCCAGAGATGTGTATAAGCCTTAAAATCTGGGACTTAAGACTAAGGAACAAGAAGTGTACCTTATGTGATCAGTTTTTGTTCAAAGGATCTAGGACCACTCTGAGCTTTTGGGGTTTCCGCAAACATCTATAGAACCAAAATTTGTTCTGCAATGAAGCCCTACTAGGAATCATGAGAAAGGGCCTTATCTTTTGTATGAGTCTCATAATTCAGAATTAACTATAACTAAATTTAAATCATAAAAGTTAGTTTTAGCATGTTAAATGGATTTGAGTGTTCACGCATTTGGTGAACTTGGCAGACTAGATCTACTACACATGTGGAGCATTTTAGCCATGATTAACAGATAGAGGGTATCAGAGGAACTCTGATAATGCAATACTGGACTAACTTACACTAAATGATGAAACAGATTATTTAAATGTTGAGCAAACAAGCTAATTTGCTGCAGATACATACAGCTGACATTTTTATCCAAATTATGACCAATTATTTCCAGACATTCATGTTATCTCTTATTACCAATCTCTTATTGGCATGTATGGCAACATAATCATGTGCACCTAAACAATGATTAATATTTTTGTCAGGGAAGTAAATTATGCAGTTGCATGTGCATAAAAACCCTTACCTGTCTTTCACAATATGCTTTCATCAGTTTGCTGTGGGGTGTGTGCCTCTTGATTTTGAACTGAACCACTGAGCCGTCCTGCCCGGCTACTTTCAGATTTATGTGTTCATTCTCTGTTTTCACACCCTCCTGAAAAGAAAAGTGAAATAAAGCTACCATCAATTATTCTTGTGCAATGGAAAAAATATACAAAACAACAACCGTAGCATCTTAGTGATAGGAATCAAAAAATGTAGCAAACAACCATAAACAGATTTAGTGTTTTTATAAAGCGAACAAGAGTTCAAACAAGGGCACTTGTTTAGATGCTGCACCCATCTAAAATAATCTGTTGACCTCTGAAGTCCAAGCTATTTAACCAAGTAATAATTAGGGTGGTGCAATTAATCGAAATGCAGCTTCGATTTCGGCTTCCAACAATTATGAAAATACAGTAATCGAGATAAAACGATTATTGCGCCCCATTCCACCTCTTTTGTTCCTCCATAAAAGGCCAATTTCATGTGCAAATCAGTAAATCATGTAACGAGACTTTAGTAAAATGGGACGTGCTTGATCTGTTTAAGTTGATTAGATGTATTTTTGTTTTTAAAAGCGTGACAGAGAACTTGTGCTTCCTCGGGGAGATTACGGTGTATGCGCTCAGAGACAGAACACAACACGGACATGTAAAGTCATCTTTTAGCGGTCAAATAGGTTGTTTGCAGACACGTGATTCTGATGACGCGCGAAATGCAGCTGGAGGGCAGGAAGTGATTTTTCTCCATAGGAATCAGTAGCAGAAACTCAAGATGCCTGTGTTTTGCATGGTTTATGAATGTTCAAATCGGTCAAACGGAGAAAACACAAGGACCTTTTATCGTGTATGAAAATGTGTTGTTCATAAGGGGGAAAAGTCAAGAAATTTACTGAAAAACACAGGAAAAAGTGGCTTGTAAACCTGCGTCCGCGGTCGGGAGGAGCTGATCGTATAATGCTCATGTGTGCAAATGGTTGATATAAGATTTAATAATATATTAATAAAAACATGTATAAATAGATACAAGGTGACCCAGTCCTAATTCACTCAGTGCTTAAAGCCACATTGTGTTTTTCTGTTTATACCTTTCTCTTGTTATAGCACCTAAACCAGTACAGTATGGACTTTCCTCCATCTCATCCGTTCTTTTTTTTCAGTCACTCCTGACACGTTGCTTTTGTGTACGTTGGTCCTAGCAGCACATAAAACAAAGCTTTTATTCAAATTCTGAATTGTTTACAGCAGTGGCGGACTGGCCATCTGGAGCTTTCCCGGTGGGCTGCTGTACAATGTGGGCCCTTTGCGCTTAATATATATAAAAAATGAATTGTAGTAAATGCATGTATATCATCGGCCCAGACGAATGGCTCGGGCCGCGCGGCCAACTTCTTTAAAAAAAAAAAAAGAATCTTATTAATAGTGTGCTCCGGCTGGGCTCAGTGTAGCAGCTCAAAATCGCTCGGCAATGTCAAAATGTTTGAAATAGCCGATCAAAGCGTAGAAGGCGGGATTTACCGTTCACAGACGCTGAGCTGCTTTAGAGTGCTGTGCATAGGAAAGTGATTTATATTATAGGCCTAATAAAAACATAATTTGCTTATTAATTCACATGCATTAACCTATTTTATATACACACACTGGTGGTTAAAAGTTTGAAAGGCTTTTTATTTATTTATTTGAAAGAAGATTGAATTAATTTGATCAAAAATACAGTAAAACAATCATATTATGACATATTACACTTAAAATAGTGGTTTACCATTTAAAATGTAATTTATTGCTGTGATCAAAGCTGAATTTTCAGCATCATTACTCAAGTCTTCAGTGCCCTCTCAGAAATCATTCTAATGCTGCTTAATTGTTATCAGTTATTATTTGTGATCAATTATTAATAATGGTTTATTATTTTATTGTATAATTGGTATAATGGTTCTCAGTTAAAGAACAGCGTTTATTTGAAATATAATTACTTCGTAATGTGTAAATGAAGAGTTCATTTGCAAAAACATAACTCATTTTTTCTTGAGCACTGTAAGGCCCGGCTCGATCGACCCAATGACGTCAGTCGTTCAGCGGGTGAAGGGCTTTGCGGACACAATCTCGTCAGGCCCGGTCATCAATCAGAGGTAAATTATGGTTATGTATCTAAGATTTGCCGTTAATTCACACGTACACAATCAGAGATATCGAATAACCCCCTTGGAGCCCCCTCAGAACTTTAGTTTGTTTACTTCAGTAAAGGTTTCTTGGCCACTATCAGATATGTTAGCAGATCAATGTACTACACTCGTAATAGCTTTGGATTGGTCAAGTACTTGTTTAAAGTAACATTAAATCAAAAGTCAGAGGTATAGGCGTACCCGAGTTTAGTCTGACCAGACGGCATTCGCCGTCCCTAAACGGAATTAACCCGCCCCTGCATCCAAGTACACTTGAAAAGATGCCGGATATTAGCCGTCGCTAAAACTGACGCAGGCTTGCGGAAATATACGAATCTGCTAATCTAATAGGGAGAAAGCAATCTTTAGAGGAAGTTAGAATAGAATCAAACGTTACAATTTATTGACCAGGTAATCGAAGCAATAATTCAAAACTCCAATGTTACAAGAATAGAATCATCAGTTAACCATACCTGGCAATGAAAACTACACACAAGTGATTGTGTGGGCAGTCAACCTACAGACGCCTAGAACTTTGTGTCCCGTTTCCTTATAAACCCAGATAATTCAATAAGCCCACCAAATGGTGGTCTTGTTATTATAATTAGACTTTAGAATTTGGAACCAAATGGCTTCTTGGTATCCTGTGGCAGCTTATTTACATACAGGAGGTGGTTTGAATAGAAGATCAGGGGGAGGGCACACCCTTACACTGTACACTATACTTCTCATATTTTAGAACTTCTTTTAGCTTTTCATTATGATTGGGAGAATGAGACCATTTTACCAGGCGCACTGAGACATTTCAAATGATATCAAACATGTATGGTTACTTTTTTGTACATATTACATTGCATGGGTTTTTCAGTGAATTCTAGGTGGTGAGGAGAGGGGGGGGAGATGATGAGACCGTCAGTACAGGGTGTGGACCACCCGATGTGTTGCGTCTTGGATGCTGCTGTTACATATGCAAGAGATAGTTCCTGTTGATTTCAGGAGGGCCTTTTGTCCTCTCGAGGGGGGGGGCCCAGACATACTGGCACCAGGCTTACAAGCACCAAATCAGCATATTAGAATGATTTCTGAAGGTCATGTGACACTAAAGACTGGAGTAATGATGCTGCAAACTCAGCTTCGATCACAGCAATCAATTATATTTCTCTATATAGTCGCATAGAAGGCAGCGGTTTTAAATTGTAGCATTACACATCCCACATACTGTTTACTGTATTTTTCATCATCAAAATAATTTGTATACTCTTTTCTGCAATTGGAGAAAATTCTGTTTTATTCCATAAAAATATAGTATTTAATCTAGTCTGCCAAGTTCACCAAATGCGTGAACACTCAAATCCATTTAACATGCTAAAACTAACTAAATATAGTCCAGCCAAGCACAGTAAAAATCCCCGGATGTGTTCTTGCTCCGCCCCTTTTATCAAGGATGCACCAAGAAGTGACTTGTGCAAACTTAAGGCAGCCAGGTATCCCAGAATGCATTTCGCACCAATCAGCGGCGTTAATGGCGGGGTGTACCATACATTTTCAAATATTACTGTTGTGTCATGAAATGCCATTCTAAAAAGTATTTCTGGCGAAAATGTGCGTCGCTGATTTGAGCGTGAGCTCCGCGATCACCGGGCGATCAGTGCTCATGTATCCGCCGAGAGCATTCTCACCGCGGCTAGTCCTTCTGACATCTGCCGCTGGATCTGATATCTCTGTAGCGGTTAAACATGAGGTCAAATTAGTTTTTGGTTTATCTAACCGCCAATCTTTGGTCTCAAGAATCTATTATTTCTTCCAGGTCATATTGTTTTGACTGAGCACAAAGTTATGTTTCATAAATTATGTATTTATTAATCGTAACAGAGCACTGACTTTTTTTACATACATTTGACTGAATTGTTTGCCTTTATTTCTTATTATATAAGTCTCTTATCATACTTCTACTTTTATAATGGCTATTATTGTTCTTTAAAACTGACATTAAACAAAAAAGGCAGACTTGTGCTTGTCATATTTCATTTTATTATGCATTCAGTAAAGATAATCAGTGTACATGTGCACATATTACCTAAACCACATATTAATGTTTTATATTTTGAAGCAAACGAAAAGGCAGTGGTGTTTGATATGATTTTTTGTGGCTATTCATATTTTTAATGATACAGAAAAGAGGCAACGCTGTTTGATATAATATTTTGTTTCACTGTAATGCATGCAAGTTCCCTGAACTACATTTTTGCAGCTATTAATGTGTTTACATGAAAGCAAAAAGAGACAGTGTGTTGTATATTTCGTTGAATTGTAATACAGTGTAGATAACCGGAGGCGAGCTGACTGACGCTTTCAAGTACGCTGCTGTACCATTTGCAGAATCCAAACTTTGCATACTTGGTATTGAGAAACGGCCATAGTCAATTTTGATTTCATGCTGACTTTAAAGCACAGTTTGTTTCATTTGTATTTTTGTTCTTTTGCCTTTTTATTACTGACAGTTAAATTGGTTTCATTTTTACTAATATTAGTTACACTGGGATTATGCTGTGGTATTGAGAATCGTGACATTTGGTCTCTAAAATGTAAACGTCATAGCAACCTTATTTACAGAAAATATATATTTGATATATATTGCTATCTTTAAATAAAACTTTAATATAAAGCTGTAGATCATTACATCACATCACATTAGTAACTTACTGTGCTTCGTTTGTTTTGTCTTATCACTTACCGTTTGTATGAGCTGCAAACCACATTAGCGAACTAGATAATTAACGTTAGCCAATTAACGTTAGATAACTAGCGTGTTAGCTTTACGAAAGACCATCAACATTTGACTGAATTACTGAACAATAAATTAGAGAGAGCTGAAAACGTTCTTTATAAATGGTAACGTTAAGTTACCTATTCAACATGTAT